>CATIWF010028947.1:0-13094 GCA_949630135.1 Balakata baccata
TTTTAGCTAGAACATGCTCACGAGGTAGACTTGCTACCGGTCAGTTTATCGTAATAAGAGCAAGTCGCACGTGTCAAGTTATAAATTAAATAAGGATGACAAGTTATTGAAAATAAATTAATTAAATGATAGAAATTAAAAAAAAAAAAGAAAAGAAAAGAAAAGAAAAGAAAAGGAAAAGGAAGAAAGGACAAAGAAAGTTAGGCAGCTTTTGGCTTATTAGTGCTGCCCATTTTGTTATTTTTCACACATTCTGAATAGCCTTTTCTCCCCAGCCGTTTCCTCTTCTTCTTTCCCCATAAGAGCCTTATTTTCTTCATTGTTTTACTTAATTTTTACTGTAAATTCAGCCCTTGAAAACTCGTTCTTGGTAAGTAATCATCTCTTCTCCTTTAAGTGTTCATTATGACTGATTCGGGTCAGTCACAAGTAGTGTTTTACAACTCGATTTTGAAAGCCATAGAGACTGATTCTGGAAAGATGTCAAACAAAAAACTTGTAGCTTTATGTCTTAGGTTTAAGGATATATAAATGGTTTTGAATGATTTGATTTCTGTAGAAACATATTGGCATTGGACTGGAACTGGTTCCATTGAGGAACCTAGCTGAATCACTTTCTGTTTTGATTATGTTTCTATATGATAGAGTCAATATTTGAGAGAACTCAAAACACAAAAGTTGTATATATATGTGTTATATAGTTTTATACCAAATTTCAAGACCTGATTATAGGTAGATGTTGAGTTATAGGCAAGAGAGTCATGCTTGTTCCATATTTGAGCTGCCTCCTTAGTGTCCTGGGCAGGTCTAGTCAGTTGTTTGCAAATTTTGAGCTCCTTATAGACATAATCTATAAATGGTCAAAACATGAAATTTATAGATGTATTAGCTAAAATTTGGCACAAATTTCACCTCAATATGTTATGTATGTTGTGAGTTATAGCTTTCATAAATCAGACTGGTCTGGATGCCAGCCCTATTTCTAACCAGTCCCAATTACCCTACCATATGAGGACCTTAGAGGCAGAATGGATGAAAGTTATCAACATGAAAAATGTTCCATTTTAACATATCTATCCATATACAACATTTCATACAAATAGGACTTACATGTTGTAGGATATGAAGAAGCAAAATTGGTGTCTCAAAACTGCCTATGGTCAAAAATAGGGCAGAGAAAAAAACATGTTTATAAATTGTATAAAATATTCCACAATGGTCCAATTTGTCTGAAATTTAAATATGTGGTATCTCTACATGTTAGCTTTAATTAGAAATAAGAATCATATAAATTGGACTAGTATAGAAAAAGTTATAAGCTAATGAACACATGAAGGTCACACTGCCATTAGACCAAACCCTAGTTAGTGGTCCTTAAAATGCATATTTCAATTTGTTTAAGTTTATTTAGCTACGAATTGACCAAGTATACATTCAATTAGGTCCACAGCATATTGGAGAGCCTTAAGGAAGTGAAAGACAGTAAGATAGAGGCTTATTAGCAAAAGAAAATGTGAGTTTAATTATCAAATGAATTCTTTGGTACGTGATACGTGTAATGTGATTATTATGTGCTACATGTAATGTGATTATTATAAGCTACGTGTAATGTGACTTGATTTGCTTTATTTGAATTACATGATTACTATGATATGGCCAATGAGACTATATTGGATGTAAAGTACATGTTTGGATTACATGTATACATTTTCTTTGTATAAGGCAAAGGTTGACTGAAATGTATAATGATTGTTGCAAATGCATATGCATATGGACTTAAAAGGTGTTGTGATTAGCTAAATAGCAGTGAAAAGCAAAAGAAAAGGCCTATGGCCCAAACAAATGTTCAAAAGCAAAAGAAAAGGCCTATGGCCTAACAAATGTGCAAATATTACAAATGATCAAGCTAGCTAGCAAATGCAAATATTCACATGGAAACCCGGGACAGTGTCTGTTTAGCCTGGTCACAACAATAAGAAAATGACATAAGCATAAGCAAATGAAATGTTTATATGAATTAATATTATTATATTCATGTAATATTGATAAATAGAATAACATGTAAAATGTGTACGAATGACGATTATTACTTGTAACTATGATTGGCTTGGTACTTTAGAAAGCTTTTGATAATTATTCTCATTGAGTTGCAACTCACCAAATTGCATCATCTTTCAGGCAAAGAAGAGTAATTAGCTCATTTTGGAGGTGCATACCATATAGAGAAAATGAATCACAGGTCACCGGCCGAGCCTCACCAATCTCTCTCCTTGCACTGCACATATGTATAGGAACATGACATTTGTATTTTGGGTTATGTATCTGTATATGTATAAATTACTAAATATGCATTGATGTGTAAATGTGTATTTAGCTTTAACCTTTCTAACTGAAATAATTGAACATAGTGTCTGAATTGTTAACATAAGTGATATATTAGGTTTATAATCAGGATGTGATGCTTAGCTGAGTTGTCAAATGCTGCAAAGTGATAATGTTATATGATCCACACGAAAAAAAAAATTTATCCCTCATTATAAATAGGACTATGTCTTATTTTATGCAAAACATGATAATATGATATAAGTATAAGTGATATTCATAGGTATAAGGTGTTACATTAAGGCTAGTCGTGAAGCCTACTGGATCATTTTGGCACATTTTTCACAATTATGAGCAATCTTGTACAGTCATGACAGTTGCTCTTCATGGCCGTGACACTTGTCTTGGTGGTGAACGCTGGTCGTGAAGCCTACTGGATCACTTTGGCACACTCTTCACAATCATGCAATAATCTTTCACGGTCATGACACAATTCTTCATGGTCATGAAGCCTGGTGGTGAAGTAAAGTTTTCATGGTCATGACACCTAATGGTAAAACCTTCCTTTTTAAGTTGTTTTTTTTATCCAATGTTGATTCTCAAGGCTCTTTAAAGATTATAATTGACCTATTTAATACTTAAAACACTTGAAATGGTTAAATCTCATTACTTAATTATTTGTGATCATCAAAATAACGGAAATACCCCTCAAGGTTCAATGCATTTAAATAGGTCACTAGACATCTATTAGAGCTAAAGATAACTTGGTTTCCGTTATCACATAATTGACTCATACTTAAAAGATTATATTTCAATCCATCAACAAGCATCACATCTTCTATAATTGAAATACTATTAAGTCCTATATAACCAATGCTAATTACCTTACCCTTATCATTGTTTCCAAAAGTGACCTTACCACCATCTATATAATTGAAGTGTGTGAAAAGGCTCATATTTCTCATCATATGCCTTGAACATTCATTATCCAATATCCATATGTTTTCTTTGCTTATGGATTAAGGCAAACCTACAAAACAAAAATTCCAGTTTGGTTCTTAAATGCCCAAATAATCTTAGGTCCTTGGGGGTTAGTCCTGGACAAATCCCAATGAGATTTTCTTTCGAACAATGAATGTTGATATGACCAAATGTCATGCAATAATAAACTTTTTTAGTCTTGTGAGACTCTTGCCATCTCACTTGAGGTTTGGTTTAGGTCTTACAACTTTCTTATTTGAGCCATATAATGGTGTATAACAATAAATACAATTATATGTGGTGGATGCATTTCTAGGTGCGTTCCTCTTATACAAGAAGCATGATTTGCCATATGAGGTTTCCCTCTTAAGCTATGTAAGTCTTTACTACTCTTTCTTTGAGTAAGAGCTTTGGTGTGTGCTTTACGTTTTGCCCTAGTGACAACTACATCAATAGAAGAGGTTTGAGGTGTAATGGCTTTGACTAATATAGTTCTAGGTTAGGATAATGATATAGAATGCTCATTGAAGCCCAAAGCCATGTCTCACTATATGATGCCTTTGTGATACAATAAGTTTAACAAATTCTCCTTCCCCTTTTGAAATTTAGAAATAGAAAGTCTCAACTCCTCAAGCTCATTTTTCAAAATACTATTTTCTTTAAGTAAAACTTTAGTTAAGGGTCTGGAGGAAATCTCATTCAATGACTTTTTAAGAGAAGAAGCATTTGAGGTTTTTAGCTCTTCCACAATCTTTTGAAGGTTTTATGTTTAAAGCTATTTCTTTTATGAAAACATACCTTTTCTTATATTTTTCTAGCTCTAAGCTCATTACTTCAATGAGATCACAATCATCATCATCATACAATTTTAAAGCATTAGAGAAAGAAGTAGAAGTTACCTCTTTAGAGTTGTCCTCCAAAGCTATGAAGAACAAGTTCGCCACATCTTCTTGGTTCCTTTCATCATCACTTGATGTAGGATCATCCCATATAGCTTTGTGGCCTTTGTCTCCTTAGACACTTTGATTTGATGTGTTCCTTGTTGCCATACTTATAGCATTTCATTTTCTCCTTGTTTTTGTTGAAGTTGGATGAAAACCCTTTAAATTTTGAGGATCTTTACTTGTAATTCTTTATCACTAATGACTAATGAGGTCCATATCTTGGGTTTTGGAGGTTGAAGTTGCTTTGAGTGCTAGTGGCTTCTTCTTCTCCCTTTCTTCTTAAAGCTCTTTGTCTCTTGTTAGAGTCATCTTATGAGTAAGAAGCTTGCCAAGGAGCATGTCGTTGGAATGGTGCTCAAATCTTCATTGACTTCTTCTATATCCGCCACCCTTAAGCCATTGTCTCTAATTGGAATACTTTTTAGAATTATGTTATTGACACCTTCAAGACTTGTATGCCTTCCAAAATTTCTCATACTATTGATAATGATAAAGAGGTGGTTGGTCATATCGGTGGACACATTTGGCTTCATCTTGAAGAGCTCATATTCATTCATGAAAAGTTAAACCTTCCTTGAATAGACTTGCTTGATGACTTCGTGGTAGTTCTCCAATGTCTTCCAAATACTATAAGTTGTAAGACAATGTTGAACTCTTCAATTGAAAGAAAGCTTGAGAGAATGGTCATGACTTTCTTGTTTTTTCCATTTGCTCTTCTATGTGGTTTGATCCACTCATCCCGAGGAAGGATAGTCTTCACCTTCAGCGTTCTTCCTTGTTTAGGTTGTCCACTCCTTACTAACACTATCCCCAACGTCGATTTCCTTTGCTATCCAAGTTTTCTATTCTAAACTTCCATAAAGCATAGTTTGATCCATTAAAGAATGGTTTAAGGCTTTGGAATCCTTCATGGCCATTTGATGATATTTGCTAGAGCTAATTAGGCTTGATTTCTAGACCTTACTTTGATACTAATTATTGTCCAAACAATCACCAAGAATGAGGGGATGAATTGGTGCGGAATTAAAATTTTTTACAAATGGAATATTAATAAGAAATAAAAGAAAGTATGGTGAGAAGTTTGACACACGAAATTTATAGAGGTTCAGGTAATAACAAACCCTAGTCCTAGTTCTCTCCTCAATTGCAATTGAGAGTTCTACTAAGCTAATTCCTTTAGTTTACAAATAGAGTTTTCACTAGATCACTCCCAACTAGGCATTTTCCCAAGGCTAACACTCAACACAAAATTCCCTTGTATTTTGTTGGTTCACACAACAACCAATTTCTTATATCTTAGCTCACACATACAACCCTTATACAAGAACAAAAATCTAAGTGTTTCAAGCTAACACCTAAACTCTTATTGTAACACTCTCCCATATATTAGGAATTTGTTCCATAATATATAAGAAGTGCTAGAAAATAGGTAGCTATAACCTGTCCAAATTGTAATATTTTCCTATATAGTTTATCATCATATTCTATGCATGTATATTCAATTAGACTCGTTTGCCTAATTTATCGAATATACTCTGTACTAGCTATCACTAGTTCCTGTTACCTATTTAATGACATTCCGTATTCTAAGTTAGGTCATCAAGCCCTTAACTCATGTATCTCAACTATGTCTAGTTGAGTTATACCTTCTCTTTTTCTTGTTACTTTACATCATTTTACATGATTATAGGATAATAATATAAGTAATTACAACCTCTTTAATGAATGCAATAAATTAATACATGCATGATAAATATCTAGCTTAAATATGGTCTACATGGTGTTATCTCTACATGGGCTTGGGCATCTCTACTGTCAGTAGCTACGATAATTATATATTGGCTCCATGACCTGCGTGCACATGGAAACCCGCTAAGCTACTGATAGCTTAATAAGACATATACATATTAAATCTAACATGTAATTGTATAATTTGTGGCATGTTAAATTTTTGACAAAATCATATTCATAACAGTGTCAATGCATACAATACTTATGCAAATATTACATATTTAATCAGTGTCATACACAAACATGCTTATCTTATTCATAGACTACATGTCTTTTCCTTTATTTAATATGCGAATATTTTATCATCATGCCTATATCAACCCTGGAATAATTATCCCAATATTAACTGCCCAACGATTCTTTTATTTTCCTTTTACCAATCAATGTGTTGACCTCTCGGAGGCTCCATCACACATCAATTAATAAAAGGGAGTTAGACCCCCAAACTTAAGCTTTTTTAATTTAAGATTAGTAAATGAGTTGATCATCGGTCATTCTTATCTATTATTTACACATTTTATTCATATTTCACAATTCAATACATACAGAGTATATGTGAATTCAAGATTCATTCAAACTCTCATAACTTTTATAATCATGTTACTTTGCACTTCATTACATAACATCTCATTTTTCACCATGTTATTCATGTTGTAAATGATTTCCTATGTTCCACTTTCCTTTTAATTAGGTAGCCCAAGTTCTCATTAGTATCTAAATATCCCAAGCCTTATTCCCAAACTAGCTAGATACGAGGTATGAAGTATGAGCACTCAGTCTAGAGCTAGTCACCCTACTCACTCACTATAATATATGTGGTCGTTCGAGCTCTCAAGTCAAGTGTGCTCACAACCGAGCTTAAGCCAACCTAACTATGTATAATAATAAATATGAGTACCAGGAACATGAGCACTTAGTCTAGAGCTAGTCACCTTGATCCTCACTCATATATCTCTTTGATATGTGTTGCTTATCTCATTTACGGTGTACCATCTACCCTAAAGTAGTCTTCAGGTAGAAAAATGGACATTTAATACCATATTCCTTTTTACTTTCATCATATTCTCATATACCTCAATCCATATGCATAGCATATAATCACATACTCTAACATATTTAAATCCATAATCATGTATTCACGTTATATAACATCATGTTAAAACATGCCCCTATTATTCATGTATTTGCCTATTTCATGTGACCAATAATATGCTCTAGTGATGCAAGCTTGCATCTTTTATATTAAATGTCAAAGTTCACAATGCATCAAGCAAAGCACTAAGGCTAATCAAGTGTAGCCACTTTATATATATATATATATTATCATGTTGGCCACTAGGAATTAATTAACATCATTAATACAATTTCCACATATATTTCCAACTTAACAATTCACAATTCTCAAGCAAGAGACTTACCTCTTTTATGCCATTCTCCATACACTATAAGTGCTTTTATAGAACTTGTGCACTACCAACTACCAATTCTTAATATGGACATTAAGCCTAGCTTACAAACAATTAGGTTAGTGGCCCCACAATATGCATGCATAAATATCGTTACTAACTTCTAATGGTCATACTAGAGAACTCAAGTTCCATATTTCCTTTATTTCATTC
This sequence comes from Balakata baccata, assembly GCA_949630135.1. Lineage (NCBI taxonomy): Eukaryota > Viridiplantae > Streptophyta > Magnoliopsida > Malpighiales > Euphorbiaceae > Balakata > Balakata baccata. The sequence continues at coordinate 7,658 of CATIWF010028947.1, forward strand.
TACATATCTTGCCATTCATAACTTTTATGCCTAGAATGCTATGTCATATTTTTATCATTTATTTAATTAGTATATCTTATACAAGTTCAAGGGCCTTTTCTTATGTAATTCCCATATAACTCTATTCTCAATAATCATGTATTTACTGATTATGGGTCTTGAGTGCTTTTAGTATACTAAAACCATGCTATTTAATCAACCTCAACTTTAATTTCTTTCTTCATATACCATCTATAGCTCTTTGACTTAATCAGTCTATTACATATTTCCATTTAGCATGCCATCTATTGCATTTTTATGTCAACCAACAAGTTAAAGATGCATATGTAGACTTATCTCTTATGGAGCAAACTCTGAATCCAAGCTTTAAGCTTGCCTTGCCTCCTTGGTGGTTAATTCCACCTTCCAAAGGCATCTCCTACACATAATCATAACTATTTCTTATTAACTCAAACTATGTATCAACATTCATGACTATATGATACCATATATTCCAAACCCTAACTCAAAGACCATCAAGCTAGGGTCTTTCTCACTGAAATCCATCTAATAATATATAAATCAACTCAATCTAGCCTTAAGAAGTGTTTTCCCCAAATAATATTTAAGGTTCTACACCAAACTTACCCATTTACAAATGGGTTTCTACCCATTTCGGGTTCAAGTCATCAAATCACCAAAAATTTGTTAAAAGAGGAGGCAGAACTTGAAATCTAGCCCAAAAAATGAAGAAAATAAGGTTGATTTGGTGGAAGACCCAAGTTCCCTCAAACTCTACACTTTATCTCTCCAACTTCATCTTCTTCCTTGATAAATCTCCTAAATTCATGCTTGAATCTTGCTCTTCAGTGGTAGATCTTGTGTTTTAGAGGCTTTATAACTATCAAAATTCACGTAGGAGGTGAGCCTCAGAGGTTTTGGGGTATGCCTAGGGTTTTGGGGCTTCGAAGACTCGTTTAAAATGATGAAAATGGTGTGGAAACCTATTTATCCTAGAACATTCACGACCAGATTCACTATTGTGTCACTTTTTGTGCCTTGGCCGTGACCTAATATACCTAAATTAGCCATGAACACAATGGTCGTGACAACTTCTATCACAGGCGTGAATCCTTCTTTTCTTTCATTTCCTTATTATTTCAACTCTTTTCAAAGCTCAAGAGCCAAATCAAATCATATACTCCATATATACCTCAAATAAACCTCAAAATACCTTTGATACACCATCCATTTACCCTTCATTCATCTCTTAACTTAATTATATCATCTTACATCAAACTTATATACTCTTAACATATCACTTGTGTTGTGTTACAACTAAGCCTGACTTGTGGACATTACACTTACAATGATTTAATGAACAAAGATTGAGAATTAAGTTTGCAAGAGATTGGGACTTAGCAAGATGATTAGTTATTTTAGATAGCCTTTTGATGAAAAATTTATACTTATCATCCATCTAAGAGCTAGTACATATGGATCCAAAATTATTTCCAACATTCTCTTGTAAGTTGAATTATTAGTTGGCTGCATAAGGGCTTTCTGGATTAGGAAAAGGGTTTTTCGGTCTTGAACTTTGGTTGTTCAATGGTTACTTGACATATGGCTTCCTCTGATTAGACTACAGCTCTAACAACTAGTAAAAACTGAATTTTCTGATTGTGAGTTCATGTTACAAGTTAGGAACTTCATATTTGAATTTTGACTTGAGCTTTGACTTGGCTGAAATTGGTCACTTCACGGTCGGGAATCTTTTCCCTAGCGGGAACCATTTTTGAATTTCTTCTTTGTACACTTAGTATCGGGATCTTCTCGTTCGGGAGCCATATTCCCAGTTGGGAACTTTTCAAAGTCAAAGTAGTCATTTTGAAGTCTTGAGCACACGTGGTACATTGTGGTTGGGTCATTGTCCAATTGTCATGTTTGTTTGAGCTTCCTGATCATGACAATGTATTACCGATCGTGAACATTACCTTCCCAGTGAGGTTTTCAATCAGGAAAGAGACCGTGAACTATACTATATCTAAAGTTTATTTCAGTTGAATTTAATCCAGTTAAGAACTTCATTTTTCGATTGTGAACTATTGTTCTGGATTGGGAACTACACGTCTTCAACACTTGATTGATTTGTTCAAGGAGTAAATCAATTCCTAAAAATTTGAAACTTGGTACACTATCAACACACGACTCAAAGAAGATATTAGTACCATTTAATTTGATTGTCAAAATCAAAATAAATATCAATCACCCTATGATCAATATGAACCTCTGTTACTATATTTTACTAATAATTGTGTCTTTCTTTTTGTAGTTTTTTGAAAAATTATGTTCATGTTTATTAGTTTTACTAATATAAATTATTTTTTAAAAAATTCTTAATGACACATCCGTATTAGGGGTATTCATATTGATAAAATATAATTTTATTTGCATATTAATAATATGAAATAATTACTATATTTACTAATAAGGTTCAATATGTTGCACATTTGTACTAATACTTTCTAAGGTTCAAATTTTATACATTCAACCTCTTTAATTTTATCATATTCTACTAATATGTTCTTCCGTTAGATATTTTCACTTAAAAATTTATAAAATAATACAGTTAGTGCTTAGGCAGATACTCTCCAGGCTGGTCCGTTGAACTAGACTAGTCAAATTTGGACTAGACCAATCAAGGTTGGTTCCGGGCCTAGCCCAGATCATGGCCCAGTAGGGGTCTGGTTCAAGCCCTTCCCTCATATATCGAAACTACAGATTTCGATTCAAAATTTAAAAAAATTAAATTTCCCCCCAGCACTCTGCCCCCTAGGCTCCTCCTCTCTCTCTCTCCGCCACCCTCCCAACCGTTCTCTCTCAACAGTTGGGTGAATTACACCGATGGTACTTTAACAATCTAACTTATAATAACTTAGTACTTAAAGTATTATTTGTAACAAAAAATCCCTTAAACTTTAATTTGGTAACATAAAAGTACATATTGTCTAAATTTGTTAAACTATTTAACGGAAAGATGCCATAAACTTTCCACATTAGTAAAAATTTTCATGTATAAATGCCACATGTACAAAATGGATCCCATAAAAAAATCTCACCATTTAACATAATATTTGATTATATTTGGTTTGAGGGAAAGTATGGGAAAGTGATGAGAAAAGATAAATTTTTTTATGGGATCCATTTTGTACACGTAGCATTTGCACATGAAAATTTTTTACTAATATGGAAAGTTCATGGCAGCTTTCTGTTAAATAATTTAACAAATTTAGATAGCATGTACTTTTATATTACCAAATTAAAGTTTAAGAGATTTTTTTATTACAAATAATATTTTAAATACTGAGTTATTATGAGTTATATAATTGGAGTACCGTTGGCGTAATTACCCTTCAACAATTATATTTTTTTAATTTTTATTTTAAAATTTTAAATTTATAGTATATGATAAATTTTTAAAATAAGTGAAAGGCCAAAATACTCCTTACACTAGAGAAATAATAATTATTTTTTAAGGGCATTTTTATCTTTTCAATTTCACAATATTTTATCTATAAATACATTAATCCATTTCAATTTCATTACAACAAATTTTCTCTCAACAATTCAATATCAAATTCTCTCAATTCTCTTTTTCAATATTTTATCTTTTTTTATCAACATGGAAAATTATAATAATATTGTGAATGTAGAGGATGAGAAGGAGGAGGAGACACATGAACTTACCATTCAACAAAGCCAAAGAATGAGTGGTACTAAGAATGCGACAAATGTGGCTCAAGGGTTGGAAGTAAAAATCCATTCCTCTGACATTTTTTAAATTCATTTCAAAAAAGTTCAAAAAAAAATGATGGCTTACTTGAAGTTGTGTGCAACATTGTGCAAAAACTTACAAATTTAAAGTCGGAGGTGGGTATGACACTTTCTAGAGACATTTACAAAATAAACATGCAGTTTAGCTTGACATAGAATATAACACCTTATACTTTTCAATATCGCATATACTTGTACTATGTTATCATATATTGCACAAGAATAAGACATGATCCTATTTATAGTGAGAGATATTTTTTTAATCATAGTATCACATTGTAATATTTAGCAATTCAGCAAAGTACCATAGCTTGACTATAGATATAATATATCACATGTTAATAAGAAAAACACTATATCCAAGTATTTTTAGTTACCAGTTTAAGTTTAATTACAAATATCATTACAACTCACTATATTTAAATATATGTAGATATACAATCCAAAATATATATGATAAGTCCTTATGCTTATGTAAAATGCAAGGCAAGAGAGAGAGAGTGGTGAGGCTCGTTCGGTGACCTGTGATCCATATCCTCTATGTGCACCTCCAAAATGAGATAATACTCAACTCTTCCTAAAAAATAGTGCAATTTAGTGAGTTGCAACTCAATGAGAATAACCATCAAATACTTTTTAAAGTACCAAGCAACTCATAATAATAAAAAATCACAATTATACATAATATACAATTTATATCATTTCGTTCAATAATATTATAAAGAAATGCAAAAGTCAATCATTTAATCGTTGCCCTTTTACTTATGCTTCTGCTTTATTTATTTTCATTTTATTTTGACCAGGCTAAACAGACATTGCCTTGAGTTTTTATATAAACATGTCACGTGAATATTTGCATTTGCATTTGCAAGCTAGTTCGATCATTTGCACATTTGATAGGTCATATGGCTTTTCTTTTGCAACCACTCATTGCTTAACCATTGCATTTACATCAATAGTCACAAATTTCAACCTTCATTCATCTTGTACAAGAAAATATATACATATAACACAAACACATACTTTAATCATTTAATACATTCTTATATCAAAGTCATATCACAACAATCATGTAATTCATATAACAAGTCAAATTACATTGCACATAGCATGCAACGTTCATATGTACTAGAGAAATCATTTGATAATTAAATCCACATTAAACCCTTAACTTATTCTTTGTCACTTCTTTGTGTTAGAGATGTGCCCAAAAGGCAATCGCCTTAAGCACTTAGTGTACACATTCATAAAGGCATTATTTCATTATATTACTATTCATTTGTATATGAATTGATATAGATCTTAAACTGATTAATGAAAGTCCATGATATAAAACATAGCATGAAGGAAATCATGATGGGATCATGATAATGAGATTCCTATCATGTGTAATTATGTGTGTATCTAAATTATCCCTAGTCAAAGGATTAACAAGACAGGACATTGTTGATCTGGATAGACTAGCACATGTTATACTCCTTGATTAGATCAAGCAGTAGATCTCATAAGCTGTGAGCATGAGATGTTCAATGTTAACATGTGGATGCTTGCAAAGAGTAGTCAAGTACATTGGATGACCTGCTATGAGACAATCATATGGATTATCTATTCAAATGTCAATGAT
>CATIWF010028952.1:0-14344 GCA_949630135.1 Balakata baccata
ACTTTAGTTTTAACGTAAATCGATAGAGTCTATTATCTTTCTAATATCTATATGTTTATTTTCAGTATGCTGAGGACTAGAGCGGCAACAGTTGCAGTGTCAGCTGATAAGGCGCAAGATGAGGTTTTCGCTCCTCAAACAACTACAGCTTCGGTACAGAGCACCAGGAGGCGAGGTAGGCCTCGAGCTGCTACTTAACGAACTCAGGGTGAAGTTCATGAGATACCTAATGCTAGAGGAGTATCAGCTGATGATTTTATTGCGGGTATAGTTGGCATACAGACTAGCATGGAAGGAGTCCAGAGAGCTATAGAGCAGCTCCTAGTGCACCAATGATCGACTGCACAAGCTTCTCAGCCCAAAGCTGGTGGATCAAGATCTATTGTTAGGGATGATGTCCCAATGTCTTAGTACAGTAAACTTAGACCTGTTGATTTTGATAGGATTAAGGGTGATCCTATAGGTTTTTTTGATGAGGTTGAGAAGAGGGCTTATGATTTGAGATGTTTAGATAGGCGATATATTTAAATGGCTGGATTCTCCATGACTGGTATTGCATCATATGACCTATGATGATATGACCTAGAGACAGTTCAGGACAAGATTTGAGGATTACTTCATTCCTTTTAGTCTTAGAGAGTAATAAAGGATGAGATTTGAGACTCTTGTGTGGGGTGATATGTTAGTGGCAGAGTATACCATATAGTTTATACAGCTTAGCAAGTATGCTCTGGTACTAAGGAATTGAAGACCAATAGGTACATTTCAGGTCTTGGTCCAGAGTTTGTTTCTTTAGTTCAATCTAAGAAGAGCAGTTTTTTTGGAAGGTTGTGATCTAACTAGGCAGATAGAAGTAGGCTTGCGGAAACATGGTATTATTTTTTATGAGAGCAAGAAGAAGAAGAATAAGATAGAGGGATAGTCTAGTACTCAGCCTTCAGGTTCTTTCTTTAGCAGTAGAGATTATTCTTAGACTATAGATCATCAGTTTAGACAGAGAGGACCTCGTGGTCATAAGAAAGGAAGGCATCATAGAGGCAATAGAGGATTTAGACTAGGTTAAGGAATCAGTAGCAGTGGACAGAGTTCTGGTCATAGCAGTGCTAGTTTTGAGCCTAGAATTTGTCAGCAGTATGGTAGGTCACATCAAGGACCTTGTCTTTATGTAATACCTAACAATTAGGGCTTAGTCATAATATATGAATACATGACTTCAGAGGGGTAATTTGGTAATTAAAAGTAAGGATATAAAATACACATATATATGCATTATATTTAATGTTATAATGACGATATATTAGAGGTATACAGGAGTATACATGAGGTATATGTGAGGCATATTGGTCGATTTTGGCTTCGATTTCAAGAGAAGGATGAAATCAATCAATAATTGTGAAAAATAAAAGTGTCATGGCCATAACAAACGGGTGTCACGGCCGTGACAGTCAAATTTCATGGATAAACATGACCGTTCAAGGTCGGCTGCTATAGTAACTCTTCATGATTGTGAAAGGGAACCTTTATGACCATGAAAGGTCTTTATATAAGCTTTTTCCATGTTCTTATCTTCATTTTCAATAACTTTTTTATTGTCAAACCCCAAGAGTAGACTATAGACCCTAAGAACCCTATGTGAGTGATTTTTCATGGTTGTTGAGTGAAAAAAGCATCAAACCAATAAAGAAAACAAGACTAAAGCAAGATTTGAAGAAATTATCCATCTTGGTGAAAATTTGGAAGAGAGAGAAAATTGGTGTAAGAGAGCCCACAAGTTCTGTACATGGGCAAGTGTCTCTTTTGCCATCAAGAGGTAAGAAAATGAGAGAAAATCATCTCTTTGACATGGTTATGAAATTATGTGAGGTGATTGTGTTGTTTGATTTGGAAACCCTTATAGGGAGATGAAGGGTATTTGGATAATGAGTGTATTTGTGTCATTTGAAGTTATTGAAAGTGTGATACCATGATATGGATTTGAAATCATACATAATAACCATAGTTTGGGGAGTATGGGTTTGTTTTACGTTTTTCACATATTGCCATAGACATAATATTTTATATATGGCATTGTTTGTGATAGGAAAATAAGGATAAGAGAGAGGAGATCGACAAAGAGAGTAGATAGCTCCTTTGTTGAGTTTTTATCAAGCTCTTAATAGAGGTTTGTATATATACGCATTGTTATTTGCCCCTTAAATGTGATATATGTTTGTAAACAATGAAATATGTGCTTATATGGTAGTAAGCATGTTTATTTAATAAGTAATATGGAATTATACAATATGAAAGTGTGAAATGGCATGATTAAATGTTAAAAAGGTTAATTAGAGTATTTGAATAGCTATAAATATGGTTATAAGCAAGAAAATGGCAAGTGTGTTATAAAGGGTACAATGCATAAAGCTTGAGTTGTGAGCTTGGTTGTGACCCATTTTGGGGGATGATTTGAGTTATGATAACTTATCTGTTTTGGTGTTCAATGACCATGGATGATGTCTATACATGTTTAGAAAGGGTTTAGAAGTGGAATTTTGACAAAATTTGACCAAATGCATAAGTTAGGACCTTTCACAATTAGCGTCACAACCATACTGAAATTGTCATGATCAAGACACTTTAGTCCAATGTCTTTCACGGCCAGGTGTCATGGCCAACTATATTTATCATGGCCGTGACGACATTATTCACAGCAATAATGACCTATGTTTAAATGATGTTTTGGTAGATCTGTTTCAGATCGATTATGTACAAATGCTAAAGTATGATGTAAAAACATGTGAAAACATGTTGATATGCATAAATGTGACATGTGAGCATGCATATAAAATATAGACACATATTGGAAATATAAAAGAATGAGATTGAAATAAAGGGATACTTTGATATAAATGCCCATTTCTCTATTTAAGGACTACTTTAGGGTAAATAATGCATCATGAAGGGGATAAGTGATACATATTGACGAGATATATGAGTGAGGATCAGGTTGTTTAGCCTTGACCTGAGTGCTTCTATTCCTGATACTCATATCCATTATATTTAATCAGGTTACTTGAGACCTGGTTTAGGTGAGCACGCTTGACTTGAGGAAGCTCGAATGAGTATACAGATTATAGTTATACTCAGTTAGGTTAGTTAAGCCCTGGTTTGGGTGAGCACGCTTAACTTGAAGGAGCTTGAATGAGCATACATATTACAGAAGATGAGTAGGATGACTAGCTTACCTACTTTACACCCCATATCCGGAGAGTCTGGGAATGAGGCTTAGGTTATTTGTCGAAGCTTTTATTGAAAAAGGAAATGAATAAGAAAGATAAAGTTGATAAATGAAAAATACTAGTAATAAGTATAATAGTAAAAGTGTAAAGTATATATATATATAATACAAACATGGTCACTATATAGAGTTGATGCATCACCTGTTTATTTACCATAAGTATGATTAATATGTTCATATGCCATGAGATATGATGTCATACATGATTTATGTTGTATTTTATATGAATGCATGGGAAAATTCCAATGCCTATATGTACCACTAAAATAGAGATAGTTTAATGTGAGTTTTTCTCACACAGGTCAAGGAGCTTATAGATAATAGAAGTTGTTAAAGAGAAGTTAGCCAGAGCTCATATTAGAAAAGGATATTGTGACCCGGTTCATTGGTCTATCTATCATGTTTTGAATTTTTTATTAATATGCATATAGGGGTAGTATTTGTGGCTTGTATATGACATAATTATATTGTATATTTTGGACATGCATGGGTCCTTGAGCATAAAACTTGATATTGTTATATATATTATGAGAATAAGGAAAACAAATAATATGAGCCATTATGATAATTAACCAGACTTAAGAATCACAGATAGTGGCATTCTATCTATATAATGGGATTGTTCCTGTTATAGGGTGATATAATAGGCATAATCTTATTATATAGGTAAGGCATCACACTTTATGCTATTGGTGCATGTTTTCGATGTGGCAGGATTGGTCACATGGCTAGATCATGTCCTTGATTTTTGGGATAACAGACCTTTTCCTAAAGATCTTCTACAAGTGTTGCTCGATTGGTGTATTCAGTTGGTCCTGGTTATTCATAGGTAGGTTCTCAGTTTGTAGGCCACAAGGGCTATGGTTTTGGTAGTAAAGCGTCAGAAGGTAGGAAAGTGATAGAGGTCAGAGTCAAGCTTCTAGCTCTTTTCAGGCAGGTCGTGGATAGGCTAGAGTGTTCACCCTTACTCCTCAGGATGCTAGAGCCTCAAATATAGTGGTGTTGGGTATTCTTCCAGTATGTTCTTTTGAGGCTAGAGTTATGTTAGATCCGGGTGCAACACATTCTTTTGTTTCTCCTAGCTTTGCTTTGATGTTAGATAGATAACCAGCTAGGCTAGAGATTCCTTTATGTGTGACTACCTCTTTGAGTGATCTTTTGAAGTGGATGTCATTTTCCATCCTATTCGGTCTATGTAGAGGGTAGAGACCTTCCAACTGATTTGATTTTGTAAGATGTGATGGACTTTGACGTGATATTAGGGATGGATTGGTTAGCTATGCATTATGCTACTCTTGAATGTAGAGATAATAAGGTGATTTTAGAATCTCTAGTGATGATGAGTTCTTTTTTTGAGGAGATGTGAATGCATCCCCAGCTAATCTTATTTTAGCTCTTACAGCTAGATGCTTATTACATTGCGATTGCCAAGGTTATTTGGCACTTCTTAGAGATACCTCAATGGAGAAGGGCAATATTGAAGATGTACTTGTTGTTTGTGAGTTTATTGATGTTTTTCTAAATGAGTTGCTAGGATTACCACCTAATAGAGAGATAGAGTTTTGTATTGATGTGGTACTCGACACGACCCTTATTTCTATGCCACCCTACAAGATGGCTCCAGTAGAGTTGAAAGAGCTTAAGGAGCAGTTGTAGGATTTATTGATAAAAGTTTTATTAGACCTAGTACCTCTCCTTGGGGTGCTCCTATTTTGTTTGTGAAAAAGAAAGATGGATCTCTTTTTCTCTGCATTGATTATCGTCAACTGAATAAGGTGACTATTCCTAATAAATACCCCCTTCCTCACATAGAAGACTTGTTTGATCAGTTGCAAGATGCCAAGTGTTTCTCTAAGGTTGATTTGTGCTCCGGTTATCACCAGCTGAGGATATGTCTACAGGATATACCCAAGACAACATTTAGGACCCATTATTGCCATTATGAGTTCTTGGTGATGTCATTTGGACTCACTAATGTGCCTATAGCTTTTGTGGATTTGATGAATAGGGTGTTTAAGCCATTCTTGGATCGATCTATTATTGTCTTTATTGATGAAATTATGATATATTCTCATAATAAGGAAGAACATGCAAATCATTTAAGAATGGTGTTGCAAACTTTGAGGGAACTTTAGTTGTATGCTAAATTCTCTTAGTGTGAGTTTTAGTTGGAGAGTGTTGCTTTCCTAGGACACATTATGACTAAGGATGGTATCCAAGTGGGCCCTAAAAAGGTAGAGGCAATGACTAATTATTAGAGACCGATAATAGTGACTAGGGTTTGTAGTTTTCTGGGTTTGGCAGATTATTATTATCACTTTGTGTAAGATTTCTCGAGAATAGCATCACATTTGACCAGATTGACTCAAAAGAATGTCAAGTTCTAGTGGACAAATGCTTGTGAAAGGAGCTTTCAAAAGCTAAAGGATTTTTTGACTTCGGCTCAAGTGTTGACCTTACAATCTGGAATAGGAGGCTTTACAGTGTATTGTGATGCTTCTAGAGTTGGTTTAGGGTGTTTTGATGCAGCATGGTAGAGTGGTAGGCTATGGTTCTAGGCAAATGAAGAAATATGAAAAGAATTATCCCACTATGATTTGGAGTAGCATCAATGATCTTTGCACTTAAGATTTGGAAACATTACTTACATAGCGAGACATGTGAGATTTTTACAGATCACAAGAGTTTGAAGTATATTTTCCAATAGAAAGAGTTGAACTTACGACAAAGGAAATGGTTGGAACTACTCAAGGATTATTATTACATTATTCTTTACCATCCTAGTAAAGCTAATGTTGTGGAAGATGCTTTGAGTGGGAAGTTCTTTGATAGCCTTGCACATATTAGTATGGAAAAGAGACCAATAACTAAGGAGTTGCATGAGTTGTATGATCATGGATTATAGTTGGAAGTGATGGATTCTAGAGTGGTTTTAGCTCCTTTTAGAGTTCAGTCCGTACTTAATAGAATTAAGGCAGCATAAGGTCAAGACCCATACTTGAGAAAGATTATGGATAAGGAAGGAAATTATGGAAGAAGCTCATTACACTGCATGTAGTGTTCATCCAGGTTCTGCCAAGAGGTATCATGATTTGAAGATTGTTTATTGGTGGAATGGTATGAAGAGAGATGTGGCAGAGTTTGTGTCTAGATGTTTGACTTGTTAATAAGTAAAGCTCAAGTATCAGAAGCCATCATAATTGTTACAACCCCTTCGTATTCCAAAATGGAAGTGAGAGAGAATTATTATGGATTCTGTGTCAGGATTGCCTAGGACAACTGTAGGAAATGATTCTATTTGGGTGATTATAGACCAATTGACCAAGTTAGTGCACTTTTTACCTATGAAGGCGACTTATTCAATGGCTAAGTATGTTAAGTTGTACATTGAGAGAATTGTATGTCTTCATAGGGTTTCGATTTCTATAGTGTCAGATAGAGGATGACAATTTACCTCGAGATTTTAGAGAAAATTACAGGAAGAGCTTGGTACTATATTAGACTTTAGTACAACTTTCATCCTCAGACAGATGGATAGTTAGAAAGGACAATCCAAATATTAGATGATATGTTAATAATGTGTTATGGATTTTGGAGGATAATGGGATTGTCACTTACCTTTGATTGAATTTGTTTATAATAACAGTTATCATGCCAGTATTATGGCACCATATTAAGCATTGTACGATAGAAAGTGTAGCTCCCCTATATGTTGGGAAGAGATAGGTGAAAGGAAATTAGCAGGTCTTGAATTTGTTCAGATTACGTCAGAGAAAATTCCTATCATTCGCGAGCATTTAAAGACAGCTTTTAGTAGACAAAAGAGTTATGTAGATCCCAAGAGGAAATATGTGGAATTCGGAATTGGTGAATATGTTCTTAAAGGTGTCATCAATGAGAGGAGCAATGAGATTTGGTAAGAAGGGAGAGTTGGCTCTATGTTACGTAGGACCTTTTGAGATCCTAGATAGAATTGGTGAGGTTGCCTATCAATTAGCATTACCTCCAGAGTTCTCCCATGATCATCCTGTGTTTCATATTTTTATGTTAAGGAAGTATGTTCTAGATTCTTCTCATGTATTGCAGCCTCAGAATGTTGAAGTGAATGAAGACTTGTCATATAAAGAATAACCAGTAGAAATCATAGACACTCAAGTCAGACAACTTCGTTTTAAGAGCATACCGATGGTGAAGGTTATATGGAAAAATCATTCATATGAGGAGTGTACCTAGGAGTCAGAGTAAGAGATGCGAAATTCCTACCCATTTCTCTTCCAATTTTCAGTTACTATGCTTTATAAAAATTCGACGACAAATTTTTCTTTTAGGGGGGGGAGGGGGAGAATGTAATACCCTTTATTTTCATAATACATAATTTTATTACTTTCATGGGTAAAATTCCATAAAACCCGAGAGTTGATAAAAAAAAAAATGAAAATATCACTGGGTATATAAAGGGTGTCAGCCCTCTCTCTCCATCAGCGCTCTCTCTCCTTATCTCTTCTTCCCTTTTTCTCTTCCTCCCACCATCATCTCCATTTCCGATCACTATCCAAACGATCTTCGATCAACATGAAATTCCGGCTATAAGTAGATTTCAACTTCCCCAACACTTTAGTAGCATTAGATTTTCAAAAATCTTGCTGGAATTGTAGAAAACGGCAATATAAAATTTGGCATCCAGCTGCCCATGCCAATTCTCTACCTTTTTGGCCTCTTTTCACCATTCTAACATCTGAAATGGATTTAGGAGGTCCAAAAACCTTAGGCTACACCAGCTGAGCTTTGGGAACGAATGTTTAGAGGCTGATCGGAGTGCAGGTTCTTCGCTAGAGCCGCTAAAAATTTTGTAGATCTAGGTATTTTTTATCACTTCCAAAACATAATACTTATATTTTTTTAGACTCTCCACATGCTAAGGAAGCTGTTGGTACCCTTCGATCGTCATTCCGCTGCCATTGGAAACTTTTCCTGTCACGGGAATCCGACAACCCCTAACTGGACTTTTTGGGTAGTATCTCCGGCTCGTTAAATTGAGTCATCCTATACTAACCACACATTCGTGCCATTTTTAGATAGTGAAATTTGATTTCATTTGTAAAATTTAAGTATATTATTTAATTAATAAGATAGATTAATTTAATTGAGTAATATGAATGATTGCATAATTATGGAAAGAATTGGAGAATATTTGGATGATATTATAATAGAATTATGAGGTGAATTCTTAATAAAGCTGAATTATGGATAATAGAGTTTATTATGTATGTTAATCAGGTATATAATAATTTGGAAACTCGGATTGTAATTGATTGTGTTGAGATAATGAGGATATATTTTGTAGGATTATGACCCGTAAGTAGGGGGTTGTCTAGTTTTTAAATGAGGTGCTGTTGAATTTTTGATAGAAATTACGTTAAAAATTTGGATAAATGTTTTGATAGGGGATCTTAGAAGAGTCTAGGCTTATGATTTATTCTTAATTATATATTAATATTCTTTCTATTTTTATAGATTCTCTAGAGGCCCCATTAGCTACACTAGAGTCGTGAGAGCAGATAATTGAGGAAATCTATAGATCTGTGAGTTAATATCATATGATTTTATAACATACTACCCCTCTCCCTATATTTTCTCTAGCATGCTAATCAATGTTAAATAATACATTATTATTATTATTATTATTATTATTATTATTATTATTATTATACATGTGTTGTATCCAGATAAGAAATCACTGACTAATAAGAAAATAAACACATAAAGTTTGATCATAAAGTATGTGTTGACTAATCATGCCACATTACTATACTATACTCATGATTGGTAAGATTATTGGTAAATGTGATCATGAAAGGTATTATATTCTTGAATAATGTGGCTTCTCCTATAATTTTTTACCAATAATTTTATTGAATTGAGCAAGAATAAGAAGTTTTTTTGTAATAGATTTTCAATTAATTAGCCCAAATGGGAGAATGTTTGATCTATTTTATATCTAATTATGATTGTGGGCTTATTAATTGAGAGATAAATATATATTACAAAATAAAAGACTTTAAAAATTTTATCAATTATTTATTTAGGTAAGATTTCATTAATTAATTTAGTATGAATAACTAATATGGGGCTCATAATAATATGAGTGTGATGGACGTTCCATGATTATTATATTAAGTTAGCTAAGTCTCTCTCGTTACTGACTTTTACCCCCATATAAAGTTAAAAAGAGATAACAGAAAAAGATATGGGTTAATAATTGCATCATTCTGAGTGAAGAAACTAGAGAAGTTCTTGGTCCAAACTCTTCCAGATCATTTCTGTGATGATGGAATCGTCGAAATGAAGTTACTTTCTTTATCATTTATCTCAATTAAACTTGTTTTGTATTCTAAATTTCATATTTTAGATTCTGGGATTGAATTACCAAGTTAAATGGCTAAATTGATTTTCTATCACATAAATCATACCCAATTATATTTGTTGTTGGTTTTTTTTAACAAGAGTATTGTATATAGAATGAAATGGAAGCAGCTTGTAATTTTTATTCATCAACATCACTTTCATACATCCAAAACATCAATAAAAAATATAATTCTATCAAATCATAAAAATAACATAATCAAATTTAATTCCTAAAAATTTGCTAATGAATACGTGCCATGTTAGATACCACGTAGATGACACATTACATTATATTTAATTTTGCTAGTGATCACTAAACTGTACTTTTTTGTCGTAAAATCATTGAACTTTTTTTTCCGTAAAAACTCAAAATTTTATTTTATTTTTTCACTTAAATAAGTTGCAACTAAATCTAATGAATAGATAATCATAAATTTGACTTTACTAGGAAAAATAAGTATTAGCAGCTGCATGAGAAAAATTAGTTTCGCATTCATCACTATTAAGGAAAATTCAATGATAAGAGCCACACAAATCATGATTTTTGAAAAAGTGGATAATATATTCAAAATTTTGGAAAAAAATTTGGTGCCACATCAGTTCCAAATTTAGATTTCCAATTATTTATTCATCAAATTAAATTAGAAGTTATTTAAGTGAAAGACAAATATAATTTTGTTTTTTGACGAAAAAATATTTAGTGATTTTACAGCAAGTAAAACAAAATTTATCGGTGACCAGTAGTGAAATTATTTATCATTCTCCAGCTAGGTCTGCCACGTGTCAGCTAACATGACATATTTTTTTAAGTTACTGACGTGTCATCTACACGGCATCTAATATAACACATGTTCAATGATGTGACGAAAATTGGCTGCCACATCACGCACCACATTTGCATTCCCATTACTAATTCATCCAAAATAACTGGAGATGATTTTGTGTAATAAACTTCAAAATTTAGTAATTTTAATGTTTAAAAAAACTTTGTAATTTTGGAGCAAATACTAGAAATTTCAGTAATTATCGGTATAATTAACCAATAATTTTATAAATTTCTCTATCATCCGAATAATTTCAATTACTGAAAATCCAATGTCTACCATATTTTATATCGTAAATCAAATTCTAATTATTTCACTTCTACGGCGAAATAATTATATCCCTCTACAAGCATTTAACTTTGTTTCCAACAATGCTAATTTGAATTTACAAATTTACGATCATTGATCTTCTGGAATTTCATGTTCGAGTTAAGAGCATAAAAATAGATTTAAAAGAAAATTAAAGCATGGAAGTGGAAAGGACTAGAAGAATCTTATGGCAGCATTTTTTTAAACAGAATCTTATGGCGGCATTTGATTGATGCATTAGTTTAATTTTTGAACTTTCCCAGATTATAACACTAGTCCCCACTCTAAACTCCACCAAATAAATTTTGATAAAAGAAAATACTCTAAGTAAACAATTCAATAAGGTACGACGCAAAATTGCAAAGTCTAAACAATCTTTTTTTTTTTTTTCGAAGCAGGCCAAACAAACTTCTAGTTACAATTATTTTTGTCATTTGAATTTATGAAGCTTTTCAAATGTTGAGACGAAAAAAGAAATGGAAATGCACAATAAAGATAATAATAATAAAAAGAACATGAGCTGGAATTTTTTTATCCAAAACTTTTGATGGAATAATGAATAAATTATTAGGCATCTCTTACGAAAATTAATTTGACTTTTATAATTTATATTCGGCCGAACCCAATTTATCATACTATATATAAAAATAGGAGTATGGGACAAGTAAAATTACAGAAAAGTTAGTCTGATTGTATTAGTTAATTGAGTTAATTTTATCATTTAATAATTTAATTTATTAGTGAATGATATTAATAATTTATTAATTAGAAGTTCAATTCTATTAAGATTATATATATATATTATTTATTTAATAATGATAATATATTATTGATTTAATTTATAAATAAAAGCACGAACTCTATTCATGTAAAAAATTTTCATTAAAAAATTGAGAACTCTTGTGAAAATGGATAATTATAAATATTTGGGTATATATTTTGTCAATATTTGTTCAGCCCAAATCTATATAAATAATAAATTGATTGCCAAAATTAATTGTCATTTATTTATAAATCTTATTAATTTATTCTAAAAAATAATAAAAAATAATATTATTAATTTAATTATATAAATTAATGAATATTATAATTTATAACCTAAAAAATGTGAAAGACTTGAATTTGAAATATCAAACATTTTTGTCTTTCTATAATAATAATAATAATAATAATAATAATAATAATATAAAAGTGGAAATATAAGGAAATAGATAAATTTACCAAAAATTATCAATTTAATTATATAAATTAATGAATATTGAAATTTGTAATTTAAAAAACGTAAAAAGCTTGAATATTAAATGTCAAATATTTTTGTCTTCCTATAATAATAATATAAAAGTGGAAATATGAAGAAACAAATAAATTTATTAAAAATTAATTTAATGACGAGTTTAATATCTAATAATTACGTGCAAGATATATTAATGAAAAACCAGTTATTTAAAAAAGCATTTGTTATATTAATTAGATTTGCTATTTTAAATAAATTAGCAGGAATCAAGTACACGAAGCCTTCTCAAACTTTTTTAAATTAATTAATTCCGTAAAATTTTTTACTATCATTTTACTAAATATAATATAATTATTATTATTATTATTATTATTATTATTATTATTATTATTATTATTATTTGTTGTAAATATTATTATTGAATGAATGTTCATAACTCTCAAATTCTTCATTCTATTCATAACCTCTCACCCTTTAATTTTTTATTTTAATTGTGTGTTTTATTGTGATTTAATTTCTCAATTAAATCTTGTAACTCATACACTCTTATAAGCCTATAAATAGGTGTATGTTGAAAGAACAAGTAATAAGTGAAAATACTATCTTCATTATCTCATTACAATATTTCTTTTCTCTAATATATTTTATCACATATTTGTTTAGTATATTTTTATAATACGTTATCAGCACAGATTTTCTCCACAAGGTAATAAGGTAGATTTTATCTATAATTTCTATCTACTACAATTGATAATGATAAATAATCTTGATAAATTATTGCATGTAAAGATGATTTTTAATTTATCTTCAAATTTTATTTTATTTTATGTTTATGATCATGAGAAGTTTTTATATGTCATAAATTTTTTTATTTTTTTATTTGTGTGTTTATGCCTATGACCATATTCATATTCATCTTCTATTATGTTATATATATGATCATGATGAATTTAACTTCTCTTTTGTATGTATATATTTTATAAATTTCATATGTTTTATATTATGTTTTATATCATATCTTATGTTATTAATATATTAATATTTATATATATTGCATCATTTTCAGGTCATATACTTATATGTTATATATTTTATATCATTTTTATTAGTGGACAAGATAATGAAACATTTGATAATATTTTAATATTTGAAAAATTTTCAATAGTCCTATAATGTTAGTATTTGTTGTGTTGGGTATGTAGTATTTACATTCATTCTTTTAACTTTTCATATGTTGAATAGATTTAGTGATTGCCAATAATGTGATTTTTTTTTTTTATGTAGAGAGACAATTTTATTGGAAAATAATTTAATATTAATAATTTGATATTTGATAATAATTTGATATTTCTCTCTCTTTATAATAAAAATTTAATAATAGTATTAATAGTTTGATTAATGTCTTTATTAATGTGCCTTAAATATATGTAATTGAACCTAATAAATTATAATGAGATAACTTTTGATATTTATAATTAATTGAAATTAAAATATTAAATGAGAATTATTAAGTGATTTTTATTTATTGATATGTATATGTTACGATATATGCATATTATGTATGTTATAATTATGGTTATTTAATATATATATATATATATATATATATGTATGTATATCTTTATTTAATTGATATTTGATTATTTATTTTTGTCATAACGTTAATGACAAATTTTGCAAGAGTTTATGATTTATGACATTAATAAAAATAAATCATATTTGTCATGAAAATTATACAAATGCGAATGGTCTTGATAATACCAATAAAGAAGGAATTCAAAAATTTAATCAAGATAAGGTTAATATTTAGATTTTCCTTCGTCATCATTTTAATAAGAGATTAAAATATGTTTATCTCATAGTGAAAGACCCTCTTGTTTATTGAAAGAATTGGAATATATTTTTTTAATTGGATATATACCTGAAGTATACTAAAATATTTGAAATAATTTAAATATTTTGTTAATTGAATATATACTTGAAGTACATAAAAATTTAGTTGATTTATATCAAGACTCCTTGAAGGAGAAAATAAAGTATATATATATATATATATATATAAAATTGTACATATCAAGATAATGACTTATATTTTATTAATTGGGCACATTTTTTTAAAATAAAATAGTGAGAAAATTGATTTATGAAAATGTCAAAAAAAAAAATTGAAGCATCCATATTATGGAAGAAAGTTTATGACAAAAAAAAAATTCATTTGTGCTTAAATGTAATATTTTAATTTATTTTATTATATTATTTTAAAATTATTATCTTTTTAAATTTGTGTGATCAAAT
>CATIWF010028966.1:0-83040 GCA_949630135.1 Balakata baccata
GTACGTGTCTAGCTATAATTTAAATATGGACACAAGACATTGGAAATGAAATTAAATAAATGATTATATTTGAAATAAAGGAAAATTTAGCATAGTTAAATTAAAGTAGACAAATTGACTATATAGTATTTTGGCACTAATTATTTGTAATTATATAGAGAAAATAATAATAATAATAATAATTAATTAATTAAATTAATTATTATTATTTATTTAAATTATTTAAATATATATAAAAAAAAGTAAAAAAAAAAAAAAAGGAAAATTTGAAGTCGGCAACTTTGGGATAAAGAGGCAGATTTGGCCCTTCTTCTTTTGGCAGCCATTTCTTCCTCTCTTCTTCATTTTTCTTGCAATTTTCTTCCTCAAACTCCATCATCTTGCCACAACTCATCAAATTGCATCATTTTTCAGGTAGAGAAGAGTAATTAGCTCAATTTGGAGGTGCATACCATATAGAGGACATGGATCACAGGTCACCGGCCGAGCCTCACCAATCTCTCTCCTTACATTGCACATATGTATAGGAACATGACATTTGTAATTTGGGTTATCTATCCGCATATGTATAAATTAGTAAATATGTAATAGTGTGTAAATGTGTATTTGGCTTTAACCTTTGTAACTGAAATAATTGAACATAGTGTCTGAAATGTTAACATATGTGATATATTAGGTTTATAATCAGGATGTGATGCTTAGCTAAGCTGTCAAATGTTGCAAAGTGATAATGTTATATGATTCAAAAAAAAATTATCTCTCATTATAAACAGGACTATGTTCCATTATATGCAATATACGACAACATAATATAAGTATAAGTGATATCCATAGGTATAAGGTGTTACATTATGTATGTTGATAGGTTATGTAATAATTTAGAAACCCGGACTGTAATTGGCTGTATTGAGATAATGAGGATGTATTTTTTAGGATTATGACCTATAAGCAGGGGATTGTCTAGTTCTTAAAGGAGGTGTTGTCGAATTTTCTATAGAAATTACGTTAACAATTTTGGATAAGGGTTTCTATAGGGGAATCTTAGGAGAGTTTTAGACCTAGGATTTATTCTTGATTATATATTGATATTCCTTCTATTTTTATAGATTTTCCAGAGGCCCCACCAGCTGCACCAGAGTTGTGAGAACAACTAATTGAGGAAATATACAAATCTGTGAGTTAATATCATATGATTTTATAACAAGCTACTCATGTCCTCTACATTTTCTCTGGCATGCTAATTAATGTTAAATAATATTATATTATATTTTTATTTTTATTATACATATAGTAATATATGCATGAATGTGATTTGCTAGAGATGTGATTGGGTGAGATTGTGATATGATATTGTGACGTGATTATTATGATAAGAACTATAGCAAAACGTGCCACTTGATGGGTTATATCAGGACCGTATGTACACCAGTGATGATTTTATGATTATGGATGGATTGATAAGATGTCCCGGTCGAGTTCGTCTCTCAAGGAATGAAATATATTATAATATGTATATGGATGCTAAGGGTGATAACCCTAGTTGAGTTCGTCTCTCAGGGTACCTACACTATTTGGATAAGTGAATGACTGGAGAGAATGACCCTGGTCGAGTTTACTCTCAGGGCACCAGTCTTTGGAATTAAGAGAGTCATTGGCTAGTAGAATTGAGATTTAGGGTTCTGCTTGAGTTGCTCACCCAATTGTTTGATGATTAATTTCACATAATGCATGAACTCATTGCATGTATATATAGTATTGGTATAATATTGTGCGACCATGTGTTATAAAGTTATATGATATTGATTCACTCAGTAGAGACTAACTCCTCTCATTTATTTTTCTTAGTTAGTAGATGTTATCTTCAGATTGTTTTGGACGTCTCACATCTTGTTCACTCTGCGAGGGCTTGATGTAATATTTTTTTTAAATTATTTCTCTTATTGTATTAAATATTCTAGATTTCTGCAATACCTTATATAGGACTGTTAGATTATATGATGGATTCAGATATTGATGATATGATAAGATAATAGATTGATATTATATTAATGCATGGTTGAGATACGAGGTATGTTTATATTTAGCCTTGTTACAGGTTTTGGTGGCCTTAATTCTACCCATTTTATAGTGCCAGTCACGGTCCCCGATTTGGATCATGACAAAATCCAACTTGGATTCCCACGATTTAAAAGTCAAATCTCAACAAGAGACAGGTAGATTTGCCTAACTAAAATTTTTGTCAGCTTAATTACATAATCTTTTTTTCTAATTTAGTAGCAGAATTAGTCCGACTAATATAATTCAGAATGTATCGGGTAGAATTCCAAAATGTGGCAAAGTATTCTCGCTAGAGTTTTAAAGTAGTTTCATACTCAGGGTTCGAATTAGAAACCTTTGGTTCGGAGAATCTAGTATCATCCTATCTAGACTCTCTTAGTTAAGTAAATAATCTATTTTAATATTTCTAAAAGACAACTTGAGTACAATGTCATCTGTTAGATTACACTAATACTGACAATTAAAATTTTTTTTAAATCTACCGAAAAGTGCTTAAAATCATTACAACAGTACTAAAATTTAAAAAGTCACCCCAAAGTACATCAAATAGTGCATAATTGGTATATCTCTAGAATACCTTGAGTATATCTTGAAAATACTCAAGTTAAATTTTCATAAAAAAAATTTAAATAATTAATTAATCGTTTAAGATATTATTTGGCTTGTGTTGTTCCCCGTGGAGCCTTAGAATTAATTCATATAGTTCACTATGGAGCCTTGGGGCATACATTCTAAATATTTTGAAGCGAAGTTCTTAAGAATTTCTTGAATATATCTCGGAAATAGTTTGGAAATACATTAGTTCATTTTTTACCAAGATAGACAAAAAAAAGAATTGAATAATTAATAAATCATTTAAGGTGTTATTTGGTTTATATTATTTCTTGTGGAGCAATATGCCTTCAGAATATTTTGAAAATATATTAATTGATTTAAAAAAAAAAAGAAGAAGAAAGGAGAAAAATAATATTAAAGAAATCAAATTGAACAATCATAGTCAATTATTACAAATCGTTTTGATCACAAACCTAACCAAATTAGCACAATAATAACTATATTTTATTATCTATCCAAATTAAGCACAAGAAAAAGATGACGAGTAAAACTAGCCATAAGCCTACTTATCCTTATAATCGACAAGAAACAAAGCATGTTTCTATTCTACAAATCAAGAAACATACATCTGTCATTAAAAAGTTGTTTAGCAGTTCAAGATTAGAAGGAGGAAGGAGAAGATATGATGCTTCGGTCTATGACAAATAGCTGCTTACTGATAGAGCACTTCCTGGCCGACAGACAGCAAAGGTAAAAAATGTGATTTTGAATGTAATGCGAGTTAGACAATTCTTTTTTTTTTTTTATCCGGCTTTGTGAAAACGAAAACTCAAAAAATCAATAAAAAAATTTTGATGTGGATGAAAGAAGAAAAAACAAAAATATTTTTTTAAATAAAATAGAAAAACACGGTAGTGTGTAAAATTTTCTCTTATTTATTAGTGAATTAACAACACTATTTCTATTAAGTAATTTAATTCGGCCTTTGGGACCACCAATATTGTCCAGCCCAAGAATCAGCAGCAGCATCAACCTTTGGCCCAAATAATGAAAACTTCACTGTGGTTTCGTTTCCTTTGCAGGCCCGTTGGTCTTCAGTAAGCTTCAGGTTCAGCATCAACCTTTGGCCCAAATAATGAAAACTTCACTCTTTGTTGTTATATTTCATTTTCATTTTGTCTTTATCTATTTTATGTTTATTTTATTTTTATTATTTAATTACTGAAGGTG
The DNA here is from genome assembly GCA_949630135.1 of Balakata baccata. Lineage (NCBI taxonomy): Eukaryota > Viridiplantae > Streptophyta > Magnoliopsida > Malpighiales > Euphorbiaceae > Balakata > Balakata baccata. The sequence goes on from CATIWF010028966.1 coordinate 3,844, forward strand.
ATTAAAAAAACCTTATCATGGTGTTTACATAAACTTTAACTGTGCAAATGTTATATGTAAGATATATGTAAGGTATATGTAAAATTTATTATCTAATTTTCCATGTATAAATTATAAAAATTCTGAAATTATATTTTTATAACAATAACAAATTTATCAAACATATTATCTTATATATCTTGGTCATATGAAAGTTATATGTATGTTATATGCATATGCGAATAATATTTTAAATTTTCAAAAATCAAAATTTATAAAATATGACAAATGTTGTGTTTTTCAATTATATTCAAATTTAAATTAAAAATTACAAAATATATATGAATTATTATTATTATTATTATTATTATTATTATTATATGCTAGTTATATATAGATTATTATCACTATTTATAGACATCATTCTCAAACTTCTAACTCCAAAGCCTCTACATCTTCTCATAACATATATGTACTAAACCAAGGCTTAAGTGGCTAGAACTTTAACAAAAACAAAATAAGAAAGTCACATTGAAGAAAATGACGAACGAGAATAAAAGAATTGCAATAAAATCACCATCACAAACGCAAATGCAAATCAAAATCACCTAATATCACTAAACAACTTGTTTTTCCAGTTCCCATGTCCCCAAGGAGTACCTAAAAATGCTTAACAGATCCAAAGCTCAAATGCTCTTTCTCTGAATCTATTTCGCAGTTTCACTTCTCATTAATTGAAATTTGAAAATAAAGTGTCGACTTAGGAATCCTAATTACAACTTTGACTGGCTAAAATTATCGTTTAATTCAATTGAAATGAGTAAGGGGAAATTTCGTTGTTAGTTGGATTAGATTGGATCAAAACCCATGTGAATAATGATGCCCTGAACTCGACCATTGGTGAAATCCAACAAAATTTTCCATTAATTAAAAAACCTATGATTTTCATTAAAAAACAAGCAAAATCAAAACCCATAAATTCTTTTTCTTTTTTCTCTAAATTAAAGAAAGGAAAGACATACCCACCAACTTGGCTTGTATATTCTTGTTGCTGGTTCTCGTTAAGTCGTTATTAACGAAACGATGAAAAGTTCACAAAGACGAAGAAAAAGATAATGAATTGAAATAGAAGACTTGAAGGCTAAATCGAAACTACGACAAAGAAGACAGCTTGCCGTGAATAAATTCTAGTACGAATCAAGAAAAATCAGAACAACAGATTCATAATCAGAAACAAATAACCAATCTAACAATTAAATACATAACCAGATTCATTATCAGAAGTACCAAATATCCGAAAATGAAGATGGTGTTCTTTGGTTCACAAAGGAAAATGATATAAAATTAATTTAACCAAAATCAATCACATGATCTAATACATGAAATTTAGAGTACAAAACAAGTTTAATCGAGATAGAGAACGTAAAAAAGAACTTAATTTCACCGAATACATCGTCATAGGAACAATATGGATGAGTTTGCACTAAAAATTTCTCTCATTCCTTGATTCAGAATGATGGAATTCTAAACCTTATTCATTTTCTTTATCATATCCAACTTTATATAGGGATGAGAGTTAGCAACAAGAGAAATTTAGTCCATATAATATAATAATCATAGGTCGTTCATCACACTCATATTATTATCTGACCCATATTAATTAACCACACTAAATTAAGTAATGAAGTCTTGTCTAAATAAATAATTGATCAGATTCTTAAGGTCTTTTATTTTGCAATACATCTTTATTTATCAATTAATGAGCCCACAATCATAATTAGATATTAAATATATCTAATATTCTCCCACTTGAGCTAATTAATTGAAAATCTATTACAAAAGATTTATAATTCCAGCTCTATTCAATAAAATCATTAGCAAAAAATTATGGCGGAAACCACATTATTCAAGAATATGGCACATTCCATGGTCACATTTACCAATAATCCTATCAATCATGAGTACAATGTGTTAATGCAGCAAGATTAGTCAACACTCACTTTATGATCAAACTTTATGTGTTGATTTTCTTGTCAATCTGTGATTTCTTATCTGAATGCAACACAGGTACGCATAAAAAATTCTTTATGACTTCAAATGAAGTTTGTGTATGTCTTAAAAACTTTATATCGTATGATTTTTTATGTGTCACATGACATACAACCAATGCTATAAATTTTAATGTTTCAAGTCTTTACTTAAGACAATACTAATCTTAAGATTTTAATTTATCAGATATGATATACATTATATTATATTTTCCAACGAAAATATAACCTTTAATATTTTCCCATGAAAATACAATATCAAATATTTTCTAGTGAAAATATATCATCAAATATTTTCCAACGAAACTATATGCATATTGTATTGATGATCATCAATTTACAAAGTATATTATACCAATGTATAAAGTACAAACCAAAATACATAAAGCAACAAGAAAGCCTCTCACTAATCCAATATATCAAAAATCGACTTTAGATCCATACTAATGATATGTCTCTGAAAAACATTGGATCGAATACCCTTGGTAAAGGGATCAGCTATCATATCATCTGTACTGATATGCTCTATTTCAACGTCACCTTTATTTACTAGCTCTTTTAATGTCAAATATTTGGCTTCTATACACTTAGACCCAATGATATTCTTGTTATTTTTTGCAAACAACACAGCCGGTAAATTATCACAATACAACTTTATGGACATGTCAATGGAATCAACAATTGACATTTCTGCAATGAGATTTCGTAGTCAAACAGCTTGTATAGCTGCACCATAATATGCTACGAACTCAGTTTGCATTGTGGAAGGCGAGATTAATGACTGTTTAATACTTTTCCAAGATACAGCCCCACCAGCTAACATAAAAATATAGCCTAAAGTGGAATTTCTATTATCAGAACAGTCAGCAAAATTTGAGTCGGTATAACCAACTAACTCAAGATTTTCAACATTTCTGTATGTCAAGATGTAATCATTGGTCCCTTTTAGGTATTTCAAACCTCTTTTAGTCGCAGTCCAATGGTCTATTCTAGGATTAGATTGATATCTATCCAGAATACCAACTGCAAATGCAAAGTCCAGTCTAATGCATACTTGAGCATACATCAAGCTTCCTACTGCACTAGCATATGGCACTGCTTTCATTTATTCTCTCTCAATTTCATTCTTGGAAGATTATAGCAGGCTCAATTTATCACTTTTAGCAATTGGCACATCCCAAGACTTACAATCTTGCATTGAATCTTTTTAATATCCGTTCAATGTATGCTTTTTGAGAGAGACCTAAAAGGTTTTGAGATTTATCACTATGGATTTCAATTCCAAGGATAAAATATGCTTCTCCAAGTTCTTTCATATCAAAATATTTAAACAACAACTGCTTTACCTCATGCAGTGTTCCTAAATCATTGCTTGCAAGCAATATATCATCAACATACAGTATCAGAAAGATATAACTGCTCCCACTGATCTTGAGAGATATACAAATCCCAAAGAGGTGATCACATCTTCAAATTTCATGTACCATTGTCGTGAAGCTTGTTTCAGACCATAAATAAACTTTTTAAGTCTACACATTAGATGGTCCTTACCGTTTACCTGAAAACTTTCAAGTTGTTCCATATAGACCTCTTCATTCAGTTCTCCATTCAGGACAAAATATGCTTCTCCAAGTTCTTTCATATCAAAATATTTAAACAACAACTGTTTTACCTCATGCAGTGTTCCTAAATCATTGCTTGTAAGCAATATATCATCAACATACAGTATCAGAAAGATATAACTGCTCCCACTGATCTTGAGAGATATGCATCTATCAACTTTACTCTCGATAAATCCCAAAGAGGTGATCACATCTTCAAATTTCATGTACCATTGTCGTGAAGCTTGTTTTAGACCATAAATAAACTTTTTAAGTCTACACATTAGATGGTCCTTACCGTTTACCTGAAAACTTTCAAGTTGTTTCATATAGACCTCTTCATTCAGTTCTCCATTCAGGAATGCACTTTTAACATCCATCTGATGTAGGTCTATATCAAAATGAGCTACCAATACCATGATTACTCTAAATGTATCATTTGAGGATACAGGAGAAAAAGTTTCATTATAATTAATTCCTCCTCTCTGAGTAAATTCCTTGGCAACTAATCTGGATTTAAATCTCTCTATACTCCCTTTAGAGTCTTTCTTGGTCTTATAGACCCATCTACAACCAATAGGTCTACAACCTTCAGGTAATTCAACAAACTCCTACACCCCATTACAATCTATAGATTGTATTTCATCTCTCATTACATCCCACCACAGATCAGATTGGGAACTAGAAATAACTTCTTCAAAAGATATAGGATCAGTAATATGACCAATGTCTTAATCACTCTCATCTATATAGACCATATAATTAGAGAAAATTGCAGGTTTTCTTTCCCTGGTTAACCTCCTAAGAGGAACTAGTGCAACTGCATCCTGTGATGATGAAGCCTCGTTTAACTATATATGTTCCTCCAAAATTATATCAATCATAGGTGTAGGATCCAACATTGCAGGTTGCATGGGTACAGGAATATGTATAACCTGAATTTGATTTTCCTATCTTGTGATCTCAGAGTGATCACCCTTATCAGCTACATCAAATTCTAAAAATTTAAATGTCTGTAATTCCACAATTCTAAAACTCCTTTCTCTACAATAAAATTTGTAACCCTTAGAATGATCTGGATACCCTATGAAATAGCAATGAGTAGATCTAGAATACAATTTACCCTCAACAGGATTGTAAAGGAGTACCTCTGAAGGATAACCCCAAATTCGAAAATAATTCAAGCTAGGTTTCCTTCTGGTCCACAATTCAAAAGGCATTTTAGCCACGGACTTGCTAAGGACTCTATTGAAGATATATAATGTTGTTCTCATAGCCTCACCCCATAAAAAGTCTGGAAAATTTGACCTTGACATCATGCTCCTTAAACTAAGCTACTATTCCACAATCTTCCAAGTATTTGGCAAAAGGACCTTTTACCTGTCCTGTAACACTGTATTTGCCATAATACTCACCACTTCAATCAGATCTAACAATTTTGATAACTTTTTCCAACTATTTCTCAACTTCAGTCTTAAAAATCTTGAATTTATTAAGAGATTCAGATTTTTCTTTAATCAAGTACAGATATCCATATCGAGAAAAATTATCAATGAATGTTATGAAATACTTGTTATTGTATATTATGGGTGAATAAGATCCACATACATCTGTATGGATTATCTCTAAGAGATCTGGACTCCGAATAGATCCTTTTTTTTCTTAATCTTAGTCAGTTTGCCCCTACAACAGTCAACACATATTTCTAGGTCACTGAAGTCAAGGGCAGACAGCATATTATCCTTGATTAGCCTTTCTACCTTTTTCCTAGAAATGTGGCCAAGCCTTTTATGCCACAATATGGAAGACTTATCATTTATTAGGGGTCTTTTGGTAATATGTTCAATAATACAGGATGTTGAATAAATCTCATTTGAACTCAAACATACTTGATGCAGACCATATGACAAAAAGCAACGACCAACTGCTTTTGAATCAAAAGTTATATTTACAACTGCATCTTTAAATACAAAAGCATAGCTTATTTTGTCCAATTCAGATACTGATATCAAGTTCTGCCTAAATGATGGTATGTACAAAATATATTTCAAAAAGAGTTCAAAACCAATGTCTAGATTCAAATAGACACTGCCAATAAAAAGAACTTCCATTGTGTCATTGTTGCCAATTGTGAGCACTAACTCTTCTTTATTTGATTTCCTCTTATTTATGAACTCCGCAATGTGAATGCAACATGTTTAGTCGCTCCACTATCAAGCTACCAAGAACTGGATATGGCATCAACCAAATTGGATTCACAAATAACAAGACCAAAAGAGTTACCTGCAAGCTCACGCTTTTCTAACCAAGCTTCATATTTCAAACAATCTTGCTTTTTATGATCTTTCTTTTTACAAAAAAAAAAATATTTAAGTTCCCTTTTTCATAAAAGCTTTATCAACACCTACAGCACCTGATCGGGTAAATTTTTTATCAAAACTAGGAGCATTAAGTTTAGCTTTCTTACCTTTTCTTTTGTCTTTCCACTAATGACCTGATACAAGAAGCACAGTACTAACCTGACTAGCCTTTAGTTTTTCTTCGTCAAATACACATATGACAATGAAAGCATTAAGTGTCCATGAATCCTCCCTTAAGTTGTATACAATAATAAGCATCCCAAGCTCTAGTGGTAGAGTATTGAGAGCTTGATGCACGATACAAGCATTAGGGAGAATTATGTCAAGGTTCTGTAGCTTATTCTATATGTGTACCATAGTGAGAATGCATTCTCTGACACCTCCTACTTCGTTATACTTCATGGAGTATAGCTGCTTCAAAAGGGTACCAATCTCAGCATTGATGGATACCTTATAACGCTGAAAAACTGTAGTTAGAAACTCTTTTGCTATATGAGTCTCTAGCAAACCCCTCAACAAATGCTCTAGAATTGACCTTTTTATGGTCAAATATCACATGCAGTTCATTTTATATCATGCTAAATGCAGCTCTTTATCAAGCATTGAACTCTCAGCAATCAAGTCAGCTGACTTAGAAATTGTCATGGTAATATCAATATCTGCTAACTCCATAGCTAATTTCACATCTCGCTTCCACGTTTTATAATTAGAGCTAGTCACTATTTTAATTGTTACTGTATTATTGTTAACTGAGAAGGTGACTGAAAAATTCAACAATATAACACTTTAGTACAAGACAATAATAATACTCAAAACCATAAAAAAGTATTAATCTAAGAATTTCAGCGCATTATATAAACACCTTTAGGCATAATATATAACATACAATAGAAAATTCTTAATATAAGTACGATATGAGAATTTATCAAATATTTACAAATTTACCACTTTTGGGTGTATAAACCACTTGTACCAATTCATTCCCTATCATATGTCTTATATTTCTCATCTCCAAATTTAATTTATAATAAACACATTTGGACAGAATAATTATAAATTAAATCTGAGACATTCCTAAAATATATAAGACTAAATATTTCTTAAAATCTCAGCTTAAAAGTCCGTTTTGGCGACAACATTTTAACTGATTTTAAATGATATTCTTATACCTTGCCTTGAAATAACTTAATAACATAATTTTTACTCATAGACATAGGGTTAAGTGTCCTGAAACATTATGTTCATAACAATTTAAACGGTTATATTGTCAATTTTAATTGAAAAAAATTAATTTCCAAATGTGACAATTTTATGCTCATGCATAAATAAAATATCATGAGATAAAAAATAATTTATCTCTTAAAATGTCACAATTTTTCTCAAATATGGCTTTTAAAAATTAATTTAAAATTTTTGAAATTACTTCATGTCAGAACCGGACAAAAAAAGGCCTCCAGGAGTGAAAATAGTCATGTAGGGACTTAATTGAAAAATTCAAAAAACTTTAGAGTCAAAACCGGAAGGAACCAAAAAGTGGGCTGCAACGCGAGCGTGTGGCACACGCGCCTGACACAGCAGGCACATCTGTCCAGATGCACCCACTCGCGCCTCTAGCGTGTGTAGTACCTGACCCCCACCGCCTAAGCGACGCCCACGTGTGCTCCAGGAGCGTGCACTCATTTTCTTCCACAACTCCATTTTCTGCAATTTTTCCATAAAAATTTCTCGAAATTTATCCCCAAATTCTATTTTCACTTCAAAAAATCAAAATTTTCTCCTTAATCTAAAAAACATGAAAATTGCTCTAAAAACATGTAATTTGGTTTTAATACCACTTGATAGAAAATCAATTTAGCCAAAATTAATCTCATGATCTAATACATGAAATTTAGAGTACAAAATAAGTTTAATCAAAATAGAAGATATAGAAAAGAATTTAATTTCGCCGAATCCATTGTCGCATGAACAATCTGAATGAGTTTACCCTAGGAACTTTTTTCGTTTCCTGACTCATAATGATGGAATTATAAACCTTATTCATTTTCTTTATCCATATCCAACTTTATATAAGGGAGTGAGAGTCAGTAATAAGAGAGACTTAACACACATAATATAATAATCATGTACCATCTATCACACTCATATTATTATCTTGACTCACATTAATTATCTATACTAAATTAATTAATGAAGTCTAAATTAATTAATGAAGTCCTGTCTAAATAAAGAATTGATCATATTCTTAAGATATTTTATTTTATAATATATCTTTATTTCTCAATTAATGAAGCTACAACCATAATTAAATATTAAATATATCTAACAGAAAATGCTGAAGAAGAATTAGAAGGGAAGGGAATAAGAAGCCCCATATTTCCCGATTATGTTGGCTTTGAAATGGAAGGAGAGAGAGAGAGAGCGGATTCTTTCCGTAAAATAAGGAATCCCAAATCTGAAGTTAAATTTGACTAATGGCATATTTTTTGGATTTAATGAAAATACGGGGTATTTAGGTAATAACATTTTAAAAGCGATTATGTGAGATAATTTTCTTTTTTTTTTTTTTAATTCCTCTAATTCGGGTCCTATTCAGAATACAAACATTTTTTCTTTATTTTTATTTTTTTTCCCTCAATCCCAAATCCAATCTGAATATATCAGAATTGACCGGAAATGGGAAAATTTCTGAGTGAGTCGGTCAAGTGGATAATGTCCTTAAAAGTTCAGAATTGGATAAAGAGTTAATCCACGGATCGACTTAAACAATTGAAGTAGGATGAGTATATGAGTCAATTCCATTGGATATTATTTTTTTCCTATTAACGCTTCTTTGGCATTTAGTTTCAAAAAAGAGTTTTTTGAAAAAAAAAATTGTATTTTTAGTTTTTTTAGTTTTGAAAACTATTTTTGGTAGAGCAGATAAATAGATATTTTTTCTAACAGCATATTTAAAAAAACAGTTTATAAAAAATTAAAAAAATCAATCAATTAAATTAAAAAAATTTAAAATATGATTTTAGAATATTCAACAATAATTTCAAACACTTTCTAAATGTGGGAGGCTTTGGTTCAACTAGCCAGTAGTTAGTTTTTTTTTTTTTTAATCAATAGTAGTTTGTTATTAATAGTTGATTAATATTAGTGTTCAGTAAAATTAATTAAATTATTGTTGTTGTAGTATTAAAAAAATACTAATATGGGGGTATTATTTACAATGACTATACTACAATAAAATATAATTTATTATAAATAAAAATATCCACAAATATATAAATATAATAAATTAATTTAATATATTTTTAATTTAATTTATTTTATTTTGAAGAAATTAATTTTAAAGAAGTGTATAATAATTTTTGTAAATAAGGTATTTTATTATAAAGGGTAAATTTTGTCATTTTATAAGAAAAAGTTTCAGTTGTTTTAAAAAGCTCTAAATTTGAGTTTTTTCAAACATTATCTTTTTAGCAGCAATTACCAACAGTAATGGAGTTAGAAATTTTAGTTAGAGAGTCCAATTAGAAAAGTATAAAAAATAAAATAACATACATAACTCTAATGATAAAATTATAAATTAATAACAATATTGATAAAGTTACCGTATTATCTTCATTACATCTTAACATTCAAAAATCAATAAATTAACACAATTATTTAATATTATATTGCTTTGACGATTATTGAACAACAATAAATGCATTGACTGATAAAGATATTGACTATTTTTTTAATATTTTTTTGAACTTTGAAAAAATAAGAAAATATATATTTTTTCTAAAAGTAGGTTTGCAGTTTAAAAAAAATTTAAAAAATTAGTCAATTAGATCAAAAAAAATTTAAAACATGTTTTTAGAATATTCAATAACAATTTTAAACACCCTTCATAATTTCATTGTTTAAGTAAAAATGAAATAAACTAAAAAATATGAATAAGAGTAGTTTAAGGTAACAATTATAAATGAACTACAATGAATAACTCCTTGCATGATAAATAACCAAATAGCCATAAAAAAAAAAAGATAAATTATTTTTATTCTCTCTTATTTTAAACAAATTAAAAAATCTCTATTTCCTATATTAATTATTGACATAACAATTAATAATCAAATAAATTAAAATAAATCCAATAAAAATTATAAAATGTAAATATAAAAAATTTACCTTAAAACTCTTAGATATTAGAATTTTATATGAAGACTTGATGAAAATATAATAGATGTCGAAAGAATATTCAATATACAGCAAAAAATATAATAAAAAGTGGAAGAAAACATAAGCATTTACTAAAATAATTTCAAAATTTTGAGGGGGCTCAATGCCCCCTTGGCCCTATAGTTGTTGGTCAACGAATATTAGATATTTTTGCTCAACCGTTAAAAAGTTAAAAAATTATCAATTATTTTCAACAACTAAATTAAACATCTCATATTGAATTTAATAGTTATAATATATGAAGCATAAATACTCCAACTGTATAGCGTATACCATTTTCGATATGTTTTTATATTGACATATTTTCAACATCGATACAAAAATTTATTGGATGCATTTTGTAATTTTTTAAAAATTAGAAATATATTTTATAAATTAAAAATATATTTTTCCTTTAAAAAATCTAAAACTTATGTGTGATATTAATTATTATTTTTGTTTAATTTTATGTAAAAATAATAACTTATAATTATATCTCTTGAATATAATTATTTATAAATTTATTCTATTTTTTTTAAATTTATACGTTTTTTCTGCTGTATTTTTTATAAATATTATTTTTTAATATCCATATTTGTATGATGACATGTTGTACACATCCTAACTTTGATTGTCACCTCATATATATATATATATATATATGATAAAGTTAATTTGATACTTTTATTTTATCAGTAGACATTAAACTTATAGTAAAATGTAATTCGATACTATGTTAGTGTCCAACTTAGCTTTCTGGATATTGAGTGGCTTAATTAAAAAAAAAATAATGATTGTAATGTAACGAAAAATTTAATGATGCTATTTTGGCGAAAGTTCAATTATGGTTACTAAATTTAATCTCAATGGATCCATTTTCGATTCGTACGCAAGCCCGCATTTTATAAATGTTTTTTTGTCGAGGTTCAAACGACGTCGTAGAATCGATAAGTTATCCATATCCATTTACATCCTGGAAATTACGAGACAGCGGACACACACTCATCATCTTTCCCATGGCAACTATTCTCTCCTTCTCTTCAAAAGCTCTGTTCCAAAACACAGGAGCAATTAATTACTCATCTTCCTCTTTCAAGGGAAATTTGTCAAATTTGAAGTTGAAGACATGTAACTTGGTTCCTCTTAAACTTCATTTGAAGAGCAAGGCAAATGGTAGACAGCAACTGCAAGTTATCAATCAAGCTGCTGCTTCTGCTTCCTCTTCATCACCAGTTTCAAATGCGAGATTCAGGCTGGACAACTTAGGGCCTCAACCGGGTTCCAGAAAGAATAGAAAGAGGAAGGGGAGAGGTATCTCTGCTGGCCAAGGAAACAGTTGTGGGTTCGGTATGAGAGGCCAGAAATCGCGCTCTGGTCCTGGTGTTAGGAAAGGCTTCGAAGGTGGTCAGATGCCCCTCTACCGCCGTATCCCCAAATTGCGAGGAATTGCTGGAGGTAATTGACAATCCTTTTTTTTATTTTTTATTTGCTTTTTAGAACCATGTTTATGTTTGATGAAATGCCAATTTGCTTTTTTAGAGGTATTACTAAAGAATTGGGTTTCACGATTTATCGCATTTCGTCTTTTGCTCCATTGGTCAAAATACATAAGCTTTGAGGCCGAATTTTCAAAAACTTTAAGAAGATATAGATGCAAGTTACTCGTTTTACATCTTTTTATTTTTCAGAAGCTTCTTTGCATTCTGGGAAATCTGAAATCTCAACTTTGCTTCGATGCAATAATTTTCATCATCGTCCATTATTTATTCTATTCCCATGATATTTCTACTGGATTTGCCATTAGAAAATGCCTAGCTCATTTTACCTTAGTATGCCCTGTAAGAAATTTGATAACCTCATTTTAAGGATGGCAAATTTTAAGTACCGGCATATTGCCTTTTTACTCTGCAGTGGTAATTAATTGCTCAGGTTCCTTAGTACTTTTTCACTATGCCATTTTATAGTGTTTTTAGTGCATAATTGGGGAGTAACTGAATTTGTTGCTGGCATCAAACTTCTCTTTGGGATTTATGGCTTAAACTTCATTTAGTAGGTGCTAGTGAGCATCTTATGTATTACTTATGTCGGCCATACAATTGGTAGCGTTCAGCTAATATTGTGGATTTGATTAGAATTTCCTTAAGAATTAACCTTTTGTTCAGTGACAGAAAGTGAGTAGTTTAGTGGGGAAATTGTAGAGGATCAAATGTAGAGTCATGCTTAGAGTTTCTTTCTCTTTTCTTCCTGTTAATCATTCAGTTTCTCACCGAAGTTAACCGAGCATTTGGAGACAGTACAAGTATGCTATCTTGTATGGGAGCATGTATAGTAAAGCCATCGCAACGTTGGTTTAGAGAATATATCTTTTCAGTTTTATGGGATGCTTCGTTTCCAGTTTTAATGTCATCAGAGAAGCTAACTAACCAGGTTAAACTAGTCAGGATCAGTGAAAATTTGATCTCCCCAGTTAGATTAGATGTCCTGTTTTGAACTTCGGAATGGGGTGGCTCAGAGCCTTCTTTTTGTATATCTGTGGATACTTTTTGACTATTTCTCTACACCACATGATTGGTAAAAATCTGCTGAAAATGAGATTGTTCTGGTTGTAAATGGATTTAAATTTTATTTATAAATGCTATTGGAATTGGCTGAATGCATATATTTCTTGACATCATAGACATTACATACAGATTGAATCAGATACTTTACAACTATATGTGTCAGTGTACAAATCTCTTTTGATCACCTATTTTCATGTTAAAGTGGTGAAAAATCTATAAATAAATTATTTTTTAGCTTGTTTAGTTACCATTTTAAAAAAGCTACATATCATGAGACATAAGTGGTGAAGACTTGACGTTGTATTAGACTGTTGATAGCTCAAACGATCAATATGTTTTGCAAATATTTTGTTCCAGCTTCTTTTGACCGCCACTTATGAATTTTAAGTGTTGAAAAATAGATAAAATATAATTGTTTTATCTTGTTTGGGTGCATTTTTCTTTCAACAAAGCTGTGTAAAATGAGGCATAAGTGGTGAGGAATTGATGTGGAGTCAGACTGTTATAAGGTCAAAAGAACAATTATATTTAGCAAAATTTTAGGTTCAGTTTCAATATTGAATCTTGATTTTCGATATTACCTTTCTTTTTTGCCTACAATATAAGTCACAAAATTGGATGTCCATATTCTACTCTCCATTTTTGTTTTGATGTCACCAGAGCTGTAGGTTATGGTAATTTTGCTTTTGCATACTTTGAGATTTGTAGTTACGTCCTTCTCTCTTTTTGACTGAAGGTATGCATGCTGGATTACCTAAATATGTCCCTGTGAACCTAAAAGACATACAAGAAGCAGGATTTCAAGAAGGGGAAGAGGTGTCATTGGAGACTTTGAAAGAAAAGGGCTTGATTAATCCATCTGGAAGAGAAAGGAAACTTCCATTGAAGGTATGCGTTGTACTTTTAATCTATAAATGACTATTTTAGTTACTTCTAACTTTTGCACATATATTACATATCTTTATATTGACATCACTGCATCTTTCCTGATTTAAATAAATATCAGTCACACCAGAAAACTTTAGATCTTCAAACACAGTGCAGCATTTCTGTTGGAGTTGCATTTTTCCAATGTCTGCCTTATTTATTTTTTCATTTTATAAGCTGAGGGTATTCTTGGTTGATATTATTCGTATTCTATCTGTTTATCTAGATCTGAAATGAAAGTATTCGAATACAAATTTGGAAACTGGTAGTACGATCATCTTTAGAATGTGGATGGTTGTAGGATGAAAGGAGTTTGATTAAGCTTTATTTTGGTGAGCTTACTCCTCAATTAGTAGCATTCCAACTCATATATGGAAAAATATTTAATCTAAGACTTACATGCACTTACCTTCTTGTAATTATGTCTTGGAAGTTTTTGCCCATACCCTGTTTGATATTTTGCTGCGAAGCTCCAAAACACAGAACATTGAATCATAGGTTGTAGCTCCTTCCTTTGGATGTTTGTAGTATCTGCTGTCTTTTCTCTTTTGTATTCAGTGATATGAAAATATTGTAGTCCATCTGGTTCTCATGGCTCTGGTTGGAAATGTGTTTTCTTCATAATTGGGGGAGTCAAACGAAATTGTTAAGGTGATAGAGAACTTCAAAAATATCCAACATCACAGCAAACTTTTCCCTTCAACTTTCAAATAAAACAAAAGCTCTCAACCAATGTTAACAGTTTCTTTGTATATTGTATTTTATCAAAGCATAAGAAACGTCCTTCATGCAGCAAGCCAAGAGTTTCTATTCTATTTGTATTATCAATTTTTGAACAAAGATGGCCAGTGTGGAAACCGAGCAGTAATGATTGCTTTTCTCCATTGACTCCCACTTTTAAAATAATATGAAATTATAATTGCAAATAACTGAAGCTAGAAGGTGAAGCTGCCAGTCACTTAATTGTGTGGATTAAAATGATTGCTGCTGAATGTGATGAATAGGAAAAATATTGTTTCGATTGTTAAGTTTAAAATTTGCTGACTGTTTTCTTTTTTTCGGATATAGATTCTTGGTGATGGGGACCTAAGCGTGAAGGTGAACATCAAGGCTCGTGCATTTTCAGCATCGGCCAAGGAGAAGCTTGAGACGGCTGGTTGTTCTCTTACTGTATTACCCGGTCGGAAGAAGTGGGTGAAACCTTCAGTTGCTAAGAACCTTGCTCGAGCTGAGGAATACTTTGCAAAGAAAAAGGCTGCAGCTGCTGCATCCGAGCCAGCATCTCTTTGAACAACTTTTTCAGTTAATTTTACACCACTTAGCAATATCAAATATCATTTGGGATCTATACAGCAGGGATATTCTTTATTTTTATTTTCATTTTAATTTTATTTTCCTTATTGTTAGAGTAATTTGTGTTGTATTTTTATTAATTCAAGGGAATTTTTCAAAAATATCAAAAAATTCCTAAAATATTCTAACATTATCCGCACCTAAAGTTTTTTTGAAATTACAAAAAACACCTAAAAAATATTACAAAAATATCTAAACTGAAAAAATCATTCTAAAATATACCAAAAAGTGTACATTTAGTATATTTTTAATATATTTTGGGTATAAATTGATTTGGTACTGTTATAAATATATTAGATATATTTTGGGATACTTTGGATGTACTTTAGAAATAATTTAAAGAATTTCTGGAAGATATCTTGGGCATTCCTTAATAATATCTCGCACATACCTTAAAAATATTTTAAGAACACTTTAAAAATACTTTAGGTATATTTTAAAAATATTTTAGTTATTTTTTAAAAAAAATTAAATAACATAATAATTAATGCGACAGCAAAAAAAAAATAATAATAATAACCCAAAGTCACTTGTTATTTTTCTTTTTAAACTGATGATTTTTCTTTCGAACTTGTTATGAATAAACGAATAGCGAGACATCAGAATTTGGAGATACGAATGAAACTCAGAATTCCAATACAATAGCTTCAGGTAAATGAAAAGATCATAAGAAGAAGATGAGATGGAACAAGAAAAATGAAGCATTGGCTTACAAGATGAGATGGAAACTGTGAAAGAAGAAATAGCAAGAAGAACTAATCATGAACAGGAAATACAAAAACAGAAAGAAATAATTCTTTTGCAGATGGAGGATTTGAAGTCAAAAGCAAACTCTCTGCAGGATCAAAATAACAAACTTGAAGCGAATAAATTCAGAAAAGCATTTTGTATGTGAAGAGGGATCGCCGAAGAAGGAAAACAGAAGGAAGTAAAAAAGAAAAAAAAATGTAAAATTGAAAAAATAGAAATAAATAAAAAGAAATTTGGTAAAATTGAAAAAAAAAAAAAAACTCTCTCTCTTCAAACACTTCGTGGATTGTAATATCAACTGTATAAGGTGGCCACTCGAATCTAATTTTTCTTGTTCACACAAGATGCATTCGCAGTTTTTTGTTTTTTTTTTTTTTTTCAATTTTCTTTTTTGATTACTTTTGCTCCTTTTATTTTTCATGGAAATAGATTGTACTCTTATTATAATTTTGTTTGCATTCGATAATATTGAATTTAATAATTTTCTATTTTTTATTTAAATTTGCAATTTGTATCATTAATTGTTATTTCTAATAATTTTTAAATTAATATAATTATTTTTATTGCAATAATTTTTCAAAATTATATATACATTAAAAATAATTTTTTAAAAAAAATAAGTTAATTCTCATTTCTATTCCAATATTTAACCAAACATATTTGAATGGAATTTCATTCTCATTCCTTAATAAATAAAAATAAAACAACAACATATTAAAATCTATCATTCTCGCTCTATAACCAAACCAAACGGATCCCAAGTAAATTCATAAGCTAATCTTTTCTCTAAAGTAGCTATTATCCTGAGGAGAAATTACCAATTCAAATTAAATTGTGGAATTTGGGCCTTTACTATTTTAAATTAAGGAATTTTACAAAAAAGGAAAAAAAAGGAAAATATTTATAAAAATACCAACAGTTAAAATTTTTTTTAACAATACCGAATCATACGTAAAATATTTACAACAATATCGAAATCTAAAAGTCACCCTAACAATACACAGATTATGTATCTTTGAAATATTTTCAATATACCTTAATTCAACTTTCACAAAAAAAATAATAATAATTGAATTATTAATATATTGTTTAACGTACTGTTGGCTTCTATTATTCCTTGTGAAGCCTAAAAATTGATTCATAAAGTTCTTTTGTGGAGCCTTTGGGATATACCTTCTGAATTTTTGGTATACCTTAAAAATTTTTTAGATATACTTCATAAATACTATAAGTATACTTTTGTTCATTTTTAACTAAAACATAACAAAAAGAATAATTTAGCAATACCTTAGTTGAATTGACAAAAAATAATAAGAATAAGAATAATTGAATTGAATCCAAATTAAAAACATCACAAATTCTCAAAGTAACAACATTTATACATATTGAGCATTAAATTCAATTCATTGTTAAGTATTGGACATACTTTTCAGCATTAAATATGAGTAATTGAAAATCTGACGTGACAGTTGACATGTTATTAGAAATTTGATGTGACAATTGACGTATCACTAAAATTCTAACGTGGCAGCTAACATGTCATCAGAAATAAGATGTAAGTAATTTTAGTAAAATGAAAATATAGTTAAATGACTTCTTGGAGACAAAAAAAAATTCTTTAATTATATTGTAATAAGAGTAAAGTTAAGTGATTATAAAAAAAATTAATCCTAACTTATGCATTTTTGTAGAGAAATGAATTGTACTAGAGTAATTATAATTTATTTTATTTTTAATATTTTTAAAATAGTATAATGTAGTCATTTTATATTTATAGATACTAGTTTTTCATTAACGTATTTTGCCTGTAACTATTAGATATTAGACTCGTCATTAATTTATATTTAGTTTTTATATAAATTTTTTTTTGTTTTTTCTATTAATTTGTTTCTTTTTATTTGGAATGTTAATTAACTAATTAATGCTTGAGTTAAATATAGAGTTATAATACCATAATAGTGTTAATAAGTTAACTTCATTTTAATATTAATAGAACTCTTGTTTATAGATAAAATTCTAATGCTACTAATATTTGGAATATTTATCTCAAATATTAAGAATCATATATAAAATAGAGACATTGTACTTAATTATTCGTCATTAATTATCATTTGTTTTTGTATTTTGTTTATTAATTTGTTTCGTTTTATTATGATATTTTATTCATGATGAATTATAAGAGTCCATATATATCTCAAATTTAATCAAATTATTAATTTATCCATTATTAAAAATTATATATATAATAGAACTAGTAAATACTTTTATAGTTATTTTGCTTGTCTTCCTATTCTCACTTTTATATATGGTATGATTTGATTAAAAATTGAGACAATCATTAACTTGCATTACAATTGATTATTAGATATTGGACTCGTATTATAAATCATATAAAAATTACTAATTTGTCTATTATTAAGAGTTATATATAAAATAGAGATAATAAATATTTTATAATCATTTTGTCCATCCCTCATATTATCACTTTTATATATGTTATGATTTGATTAAAAGTTGAGGCAATTATTAACATGTGTTACACGTGATTATTAGATATTGAACTTGTATTATAACTCATATAAATATTACTAATTTGTCCATTATTAAAAATCATATATAAAATAAATGTAGTAAGTATTTTACAATTATTTTGTCCATCCATCTATTCTCAATCATCGACTTGTATTGTATGTGTTTTTTTTAATAATCGGACTCATTATTATTAAATAAATAATAATAATATTATCTATCAAATTAATTTTAGTTATTTTTAATTATCATATAATGAAGTCACTTTTAATTTAAATATTAATAGTTATTAATTATATTTTATTCTTATATTTTACATAAAAGTAAATGATATTATATTAACTTAACTCATTATGTATATGATTAAAATAAATTAATTATTGAACTATATAAAAATTATTAAAAAATTATAATTTATCAAATAATTTATAAAAATGATATTCAGTATTTTAAATTTTATTTTATATTTCATTTTATAGATTACGTGTATTGTTATAATTTAGTTTAAATTTATTATTATATAAATAGAATTGTAGCTATATTGAGTTCAGCTGTGATCGAATGAACTTACTCTACCATGGTAAATCATGAAATGCAAGTTGTTCCAAGGAGAAGAAGTCAACTGCTCCAAGACGACCTGAAAATTTAGATTCAGTGCTTTAGAACACTTTCACTTCATCTGAGCAGAAAAATGATTTGTTTGACTTTTCTACCAACAATAGTTCGATTAATACAACATGGTTAACATATTGACAACAAAATTCAATATTATGAATGTGGATTATATATATATATATATATATATATATATATATATATATATATATATATATATAAACCATAGTTAGCTAGTTATAATATAATTAAATTTCTAATTAATAAATTATTAATATTATTCACTTTAAATTTGTATAGAATAAAATTAATTCAATTAACTAATTTAATTATATTGACTTTTTGATAAGTTTATCTGTTTTTCATATTCTCACTTTTATGTATACTAGTTTTTCAATAATATGTCTTGCATGTGATTAATATATATTAGACTCGTATTATAACTCATATAAAAATTACTAAGTTGTCCATTATTAAGAGTCATATATGAAATATAAATAGTAAGTATTTTACAATTATTTTGCTCGTAGCCCAAATTACTAATTTATCTATTATTAAAATTTATAGATAAAATAAAGATAGTAAGTACTTTATGGTCATTTTATCTGTCTCCATATTCCTTATCAGACATGATTTTTAATAATTTGATTCATCATTATTAAATAAATAATAAATAATTTTGTCCACCAAATTAATTTTAGTTAATTAAGTCACATTTAATTTAAATACTAATAATTAATTATATTTGATTCTTATATTTTATATAAAAATAAATTATATTATACTATACAAGTAAATTTTAAAAATTTAATTTGTTATGTATCTAATTAGAATAAATTAATTATTGAATTATTAAAAAATTATAATTTCTCAAATAATTTATAAGAATTGTATTCAATATTTTGAAATTGGTGTTATATATTATGTTCATAGTTGTAATTTAATTTAGACTTATTATTATATAAATTCAATACGTCAGTAATATTTTCTATAATTTTTGTTAATAAAAATTTAAGGTCAAAAATCAGAAACGCACCAAATAATCTCAATTAAAATGACACCATCTTAGTGTTAATCAATAATAATTACTTAAAAATTTAAATAGTATCAATAATAATTTTATCAAATTTTTTAAAATATATGTAAAAAATAGTTGAAAAATGAAATATAAAGCATAAAATTAAAAAAAAATAATTACTAATTCATTTACTTATAAAATATATAGCTATTAAAAATAAGAGTGATTATGGAAATTAATAAATATTTGAATTCAATTCATCATATTTTAAAAATCATACCAAACTAAAAAATAGGATTCCAATTCTTATTAAATAACATACCAAAAAGAAATATTGAAATTCTAAACATATAATTTAGGAATAAAATTTCATTTTCAATTCCTTTTGCATACCATTTGTGCATTTTTAGCATTCTTGTTGGAGGACTTTGGAATTAATAATTCCGTGCTTTACTATTTTTTTATTAAATTATTTTTTTAAATATTAGTTATTTTTTTATATATAAAATATAATTATCTAATTATAATAAAATTTAACTTCAAATTAATGAATTATAATATAAAATATCGTTATCCTTGCACTAAAAAAACGATTGACATGAGTCAACATTATTTGATGGGATTCAATATCATGTCACTGGATGTTGCTCTTTGACGCAATAACTTTACATTTGATCAATTCGTCGCATTTCAATTGGTGAGTGGTAAAGAAAAGGAGGCATCCGAATTCTGTTGCAATTAGGGTTTAATCATTTGAAATTATTCCCCAATTTCATAAAAAGAATCGATCTTTTTTAAATCACAGTATCAGTACTAAATAAAATAATGCAATTAGGGCATAATCATTTGTTCCAGCACTAAAAGCAAGATAAGACTTTGAACTTTGAAAGCACCGAAGAGGCAACACCAAAGAAAAGGCACAAACAAAATTAAATTTATTAGAAAAGAATTTTAGAATTCAAATTTTACTAAATATATCATCGAGAGAAAGGAATAAAAACTTTAATTATAACTAAATTCATATTAAAATGTAAACTTGCAAAAAAAAAAAAAAAAGTTAAAATTAAAAGCCATATCACAATGTTATATTTTAAAAAGGAAAAATGGGTGGTCCAGATTTATGGGTAGTTGACAAATCGGCAATGCAAGGGAGCATTGAATAAAAGAAAATAATGGGCAAGTTGATGGAATTAAGTGAGAGGCATTCACTTGAAGAAACGTGGCCAACATGTCCTTTTTATTCCCAAGATAGTAGAGGCCCCTTGCCAGCTTAAAACGTGGCCTCTTTGTTTCTTGGTTGGAACTACACCTCCCACGTGATGTTCCTATTCAATAAAATATTTAATTTTTATTAATAATGTAAAAAAGATAAAGAAATAAAATTTAAATATTAAAAAAATTGTAAGTATTTTTAACATTCCTCGTTGAAATATATTATTATAGAGGATAGGAATGGACGGAAATGCCGCGTACGATGCTGTGAGACTTGTCATCCTCACCCACTCACAACCTTTATCGCTTTATTATTATTTTTTATTTTTTCTACATATTGTTAATATTAAGGCATAACCTTAATCCGGCCGAGTTTGTTTGAATTTTTCGTATTGTTCTTTTTTATCGGTTTTTGAATCAATTAGTTCTGCATAACGTGTTTTTTTTACCGAGATCATCCATAATACTATTTTAATGTAAATTTTATACTAAAATAGTATATTTATAGTAAATTTATCTTCAATATATAATACTATTTTTTAAACAAAAATTTTTTTTTATTTTTTTTATATATTATTTTTTATTATTTTGATTCAATTCAACTAATTTACAAAATAAATCCTGATTTTTTTTCTTTTCAATATATTCATCTAATACTATTTATTTTTATTTATTAATATTTAAAAATAAAAATTAAATTTAATATCATTATGTTATTTTAATTTAATAATTATTTAAATTTCAATTAATAAACACGAAAAAAATTACATTAGATAATAAAATATTGAAGTGAGGTCCTGTTTTTTTATTTTATAATAAATTTAATTAAAATAAATAAATAATATATTTTTATTAACTAATATACTTAATATTAATTAATATAATATATTGAATTAATTAAGTTAGAATAATTAATATGAATTTAATTTAAATAATATAAATTTACCTATTTGCCACTCATTGATAGAAATTACACTATATTCCGAGACCGAATTTATGATAAGTTGATAAATTCAATTAAGTTTGTTAATTAATTTTTATACAATTTATTAATTTTGATATTAATTAAATAAAAAATGCAACTTAAATATGTAATAATATTAATTAAACATAAATCTGTTCATTAAAAATTAGGTAAATTTTAATTGAATAAATCAAAATTCACATTTATTTGGCATACAATTATCTTAATTACTTTCCCATTTCTTACTAATTACCCTCTCATTTCCTATTTTTACTCGGGAATGTTTAATTTACTTTTTCCATGCTAACTTTACTTTCCAATTTTCCTTCTTTTCCCGTCTTTTTCCTCCTTCCCTTCATCTTTTCTATTTTTTTCATTTTCTTTTCAGAAATAAAATATATATAATATAGGATATCCATCTGTAATTTGATAAATTTTTTTTAAAAAAAAAGTAGAAATAGTGTGGCACTGTCTGGCATTTTACTGTTTTAGACGTCATTTTAATGCCAGATTATTATACTATTTTTTATAAATTTTACTCTATTTTGGCGATGGATTAGAGATCTTCAGAGAGTATGCTGGACATTTTGTTTGATGTGAAAATATTTATAGCAAAAATTCACTACCACCCTCTAATTTTTTTGTTTTTTCAATTTAAATCCTTTCTTTTAAATTCTTACAAAAATACTCTCTTCTCTTTATTATCTTTCTTTCATGGAGGCTCTACTCTCTCTCTCTCCTTAACCTCTTCTTATCTCTAATCTTCACTCAATCTTTTTCCTCCTCCCCCTCTCTATATCTAAATCAAATGGCGTCTATCACTTTTACTGATTATTCCTCCTCTGCCACCGCTCATTTTCTTCCCTTTGCCAGCAACACTTTTCGCTATAATGGCGACTTTTTTTTTTTGCGCCGAATTGTGGGCCCTTTTTCTATTTACGCTGCCTCTCTCAAAAGCCTCAGTGTTGGATCTTCTTCGAGTTCTTCATCGTGGGTCATTAATGGTACTTGCAGACCCACTTTGCCTCCGATTGGTTTCCTAGGAAAAAATATTTCCTTTTTGTTTTTTCAGTATCCAAAGTCTGAATCTTTCAATTAAAAAAGGGTTTTTCTGGTCGTGTTTATGTTTCATAACTATCAAATAGTTATGTTGCTATTTGTTTCTCTTGAGCATTTTATCAAACGTGTGTGCGGTTATTCTTTTTATCAGCTGCAATGGATTGTGAGGCTGTTGCTAAAGTGAATGATGGGAAGCATCAAAGATGAAGGATGAAATTGGTGTTGTTCCTGGGTTGGCTGTTATTCCTGTCAGCGATAGGAAGGATGCTGCTACTATGTACACAACAACAAGAAAGCTTGTGAATCTGAAGGATTTGGGGAACAATTTTTTTTTTTTGTGAAAGCAATTCTATGAATTTAGGGAACAAGTTTTCTGTAAAAAATAGATTAGTTTGCTTAATTACTTAATTGGTTATACTTTAATAATCACCAAATTTTTTTACCATTACACTTTATTGCCATATGTCAGTTTAATATGGCAATTTATGTCATTTTTCACAAACTGAAAGTGGCTATTCAGACCAAAAATTATAAAAGGCTAATTGCTCCAAAAGCGGTTGAAGGGAGCAATCTGAAAAATTCTGGCAAACTCAGGGGGTGAATTATGAGTTATGCCTAATATTAATTTATATTTTTATTGGAGTGAATAAGACTTTTGTTTATAGAAATTCTATAATAATTATAAAAAATAATACTTATTCTAATTACTTCTATTTCAATTAGAAGAAAATAAATTTAAAAAATAATAGCATTATTTTACAGTTGAACCCAAAGTCAAAGATATTTTCTCCCAATCTAATAAAGATACTTGCGCTTACATCCTCCACTGTACGTACATGTGCATGCCTTAGAAAAATAAACAAACTAAAATAGAAAAAAATCACATTCTCATGCACATGCCGACCACGAACCAACCAGATCCCAACCGCCACGTGTCTAATAAATAGAGTTGGCCGGTCTATCTTTTTAAGGCTGTGATTTTACTTAGAATAAATGATAATAATGAAACGAACTTAAATTGGTATAGATATAGATTGGTATTTAAGGGATATAGAATATAATTATATTATAAATGAATTAAATATTATTAAAAATATATAAAAATTTTAATTATTTTAAAATTAAATTATATAAAATAAATTTATAATATATTGTGTTAAAATTAATTGTATTAGTATATTTTAACTATAAATAAATATTATATAGCTATTATTTTTATAATTATATTAATATTTATATATAATTGTATTATATATATATATATATTTAATTGGTCGTGTCTAATAGTTTCGTGTTATATAATATATACAATTAAAGCAATACAAAATAATATATAATACAAAATTAGACATATTACAAAATAAGACGCGATATAGTTAGATACGACCCAAACAGCTCTAATTTTACTCCATCTATTATTCTAGGAAATGGCCTCGTTTTGCTACCTTCACTCACATCTTTCATATTCATTAAATATTTTTGGCTTAACACATTTATAACATATTGAGTTTTAATTTTTTTTTCGTTTATTTTTTAAATTGGTTTTTGTACCAATTGCTTTCTGAATTTTATTGTTGGTTCAATTTATTTTTTATAAAATTTTAAAAATGTAATAATTTGCTATATGATAGTTAAAATACAATTTTATATTTTTAATATAACTTCCACGGCCATATTAACACAATGAAATAAATTAATTCGTTTTTAAAAGCATCGTATACCAAAAATCGATCTGAAAAATAAATTAAAATGATGAAAAACTTAGAAACTCGAGATGGGTTTAGCCAATATTTTTTCATTCGGTTAGTATTTTTTTACTGTTTTTATTTTTAAAACTGTGGTGCTAATTCCTATGAGATTTCGCTGGAGGCACCGCCTGCGTGAAGAAATAAAATATTACGAAAAATTAAATTAATGCAAACAATTAATTAGGAAAAAAAAAAAGAGAAGTGAGAGGAAGTAGCTGTCTCTGTGTGAATAAAAAGAAGCTCTCTACTTCAAAATTTTTTTTTCCATTTTTTAATATTACTCTCTCTCTCTCTCTCTCTCTCTTTGTCTCTTTTTTTTTTTAAATTTTTTTATTAATTATTTTTATATCTGTGTATGGCTGTGCTGTTTGCCCAATACCCATACGACTTTTCTCTCTCTATATAATCAAATACAGCAACGCTTAAGCAAATTCCTCCTTAGGAGAAAAGGAGCTGTGCAGTTGTGCTACTTAGGTATGTTTCCGTTGGTTGAATTTTAATTTTGAATTTCAATTTGAGTTGTATTTTCTCTTTAAAACTAAAATTGGTTTCAGATCTATGATTTGCCTAAATTTGGAAAAAGGATTTAACAGATCTTGGCTTTGGAGACGTGAATTTTGCGAAATCTCTGCTCTTTTTTCATGTTCAAAATTCAATGAAAACGTTTTCGTTTAGTTTTTTTAAGAATATTAATTTCGAGATATGATTTCAAGTATGTCAAGCTGGCAAAATCGTTTAGTTTTTTTTTTTTAATTTTTTTGTAATTTATTAGCTATAGTTTGACTAGATCTTGAGGTTGAAGTTATCTAAACACGCGTTAGATCTGATATAATACCATTCAAAAAGGCTAAAAATTTATGCTGGTTAATTTTCCAGGACTTTTCTTCTTTGCGATTTCCCAAAAGGAAAACCAGAAAGGATGAATCAGTGTGCAATCCAAACTAGCTCCTTCTCCACCCGGGATGAGATTCGGAGCTCCGTCTCGGTTCCCTTGTCGGATCGCAGAGATTCGGTTGTCTGCCCCAAACCGAGACGTCTCGGTGTTCTCAACGCCGCCGTTAACGACTACCCTGTCCGGTCTCTCAGATGGCATCTCAGGTAATTTCTTTTTACCTCATATCGTTGTTTGGTTTCTAGTTACTACAAATTAATTATGTTTTTTAACATAACTTTTTTTATTTTTTCTAATTTCAGCCACCAAGCAGAGATTTGTGATTCGAGATCTGGAGCGGATCTCCTGGACGCCATACTCACAAAGGTAAATTTTTCCCTATTTTGTTTTGGTTTGATTTTGAGCATATGCGAGTAACTATTTGATTTGATCTATAAAATTTCCGAGCGTGGTCCCTTTACCAATTGCGATATTTCAATTGAACTGAAAGTTCAACAGCAGAATTGGGGACGATAATTGATCTTTGAATAGTTGATGCCGCTATTGGCATCAAATAACTAGTTTGATTTGAATAATTAACTAGTCATCGTGACAATATACAGGGTGGTTATGGTATGGAACAATCCTGTACACAAGTAGCCTCGTCGCCCCCTTTTTTTTGCGGGTCGCCACCGAGCAGAGTAGCTAACCCATTAATTCAAGATGCTCGATTTGGGGATGAGGAACTCTCCCCTGTCTCGCCACTTATGCCTGTGCCGATTCCACCTCCTTCAGGTTTCTCGTCCTCTCCCACATCCTCATCGAGGAAAGGAGGCTGTATTCGGGCAAATTTTGGAAACAAACCAGCAGTGAGAGTTGAGGGGTTTGATTACCTTGACAGGGATCGCCGGAATTGTAGCATCCCTGCTCTGGCATAGAAAATCCCAATTTGATTAATACAGAAAAAAAAAAAAGGGTACATAGTTAAAAGAGCAGAGCTACACAAACTACTTTGGTAGTATCGCATAATTTTGAAATTCTCACGAGGGAAAGAAAACAAAGAAAGAGGGGATCTTTTGCTACTGTAAATATGTTTAAAGGTTCTCTTTTTATGTGTCGTTGTAAGTCAGATGAATGGTGGTTAACAAAAATAATGGAGTTATTAGAATTTTGTGATTAGGAAAGATGGGATTTGAGTGAAGCTGAGAATAACAGTCGCTCTCTCTCGCTCGATCCTGTTTCATTGTAAGTAATGAGAGTCACAGTTGAGAAATTTTTTTCTTTTTATTATTCTATACTTTCTGGGTCCTGGAATTTCGATGAGCGGCTTATGAAGGGTAAATTTGTATAAAATTTATAAGGTAGCGTTGAGTCTAATGTAATGTAAATATACTTTTTTTTTAATCTTTTATGAAATGGAATGATTCTGTTCAAATGTTGCAATCGTCATGTTCTTTTATCTGTTTGCTTTTTTGTATTCGAACCTGGAAAGTAAATATCGTGTTGAAGGAGTGTAGGCACATAAAAGAAATGGGGCCCTGAGAAAGCAGGATTGATCATCAATGGCTCCCTTGTCTGTTTCCTCCATGATTAACACTTAGCTTTGTCAAACCGCAACCCTATGGCATGAGACAAGCTAAAGCAGAGCGCATGATATCTGTCTTGCTGTGAAAAAAAACTTCTCTTATGTTTTTTCTAGATGCACATTTTTTCTGTTGAATCAAAACCTTAAACACGCACATTCTTTCCCGAAGGAAAATTCATCCTTCCAAGAGCAAAAACTTTTATCAATTGGACTAGAACTCAAGCGGTTGTTTTATGTATATTAAAATCGGCAAAAATTAAATTATTAACTTATAATATTACCAGATCATATATATTAATATATTATATAGGTATTAAATTTTTGGCACACATATCAAAGAAGCTTCTCTTCTTCCTCCAAAGTGTGATGTTGAATTGATCAGGTGTATGTGCAAGTGGATTAGATTGATGAAGGAATCTGATGCTATATAACATATGTAAAGTAAAAATATTATTGGCATAAGATTAGCTTTGACATATTGGTTTAAGATAATATTTTGGCGTATGAAATGTATGATTGGTCCAATGGCGGCGC
This sequence comes from Balakata baccata, assembly GCA_949630135.1. NCBI lineage: Eukaryota > Viridiplantae > Streptophyta > Magnoliopsida > Malpighiales > Euphorbiaceae > Balakata > Balakata baccata. The sequence goes on from CATIWF010028966.1 coordinate 31,749, forward strand.
CTATTCTCCTAAGTCTTCTTTTACGTCACTAAGTTTGTATCGTTTTTGCCAAACAGATCAGGTGGAGGGTAGTAATTATAAAACTTTGCAATGACAACAAATACTCCATCCCTTCCAAAAAAAAAAAAAAAGAAACAAAGATTGATTTATTTTCTATGTCTGACTGTTCTAAATTATAAGGTACTTAATTTTTTTTAAGTATAGTTATTTTATTCAATTATAAATATATCTTTATTTATAAATACTCTTATTAAATATGCCTAAATATCTATTTATTTTTTAACTCTTGATTGATGTTTACTAAGTATTAATTTGAGCTTGCATTAAAAATATCAAATGAGATTTTCAAAATAATAATAAATTGAGAATATTTCTAAAAAATATCAAATAAAAATTATTAACTTAATTAAATTAATTAATTTTTTCAATATGCATAAAAATAGAACTAATTCTACTTTCTTTCTTTCTTTTTTTTTTTACGGAGAGAGTATTTATCCTTTGACAAGGGGAAAGAAAAAGAGCTTTTTATATGTTGGTTTGCCTTGAAACAAGAAAGAGAAGAAGAAAAAGAGGGTTCATTGGAAGAAGAGAAATAACAGATAAACCTAACAAACTGCAGAAATGAAACGGTGGTGTATATGTAATGGAAGGGATGAGAAGTTTTTGAGGTTTGAGGGGTCCAAAAAATTTAATCATTTTAATCGATAATGATGATTAACAAAGAAGAAAGGGTCCCCTAAATTCTTTTGAATTTGGAGAGTTTAAAGTCCCCAAGTAAAGTTTTGACTTTTGCAAGGTGCTTGGAATTGCTAATTGGTGTTTTAAAAGTAATTTTTAAATTCTTGATTTAATTAATTGATGTTTTCTATTTTTTTAAATATATTTTTTTAAAAATATATATTTATCTATTTATATCTAAAACAGTTTTTAAAATTCAAAAATTATAAAATACAATTTAAAAAAAAAATTATTTTTTCAAAATTCAATATCAAATAAACCTTAATATTGCTTGAAACTCAAAGGTTCAAGGGAAGCAGCACAGTAGGGCTAGCTACTAATATCTAGTGTATAAATAAACCTATATTTTTAGGTATTATAGTAGCTAATTTTGTTAACTTATTACCTAGACGATATTAATTAGGTAATATATAATATATTGGGAAACACCTAACTTATTAAATTTGGGCTCAAAACTAATTTGTGGCTATAATTAGCATTGATTATACTAATAAATTTGGATTCTTAGTTAAGCCGTGGCTCGCTGTGCCTGGCTCGGCCGGCTTTCCATCAACACCTCCTCTTCCTTCAGTTGCAAACAACGGTCTAAAGAAAAAGATCCTCCGCTCCCTCCCTATACAGACTTTCTCTGCCGATGCGAATAGGTTCTTGCTTTCACAATTTCATCTTTCTCACACAATTTCTTTGCTTTGGTTAGGTGCTGAGACTGGGGCTGAGTGAGTCTGGTATAGACCAGAAAGTAAAGTTCTGTTAAAATGAAGGAATCGAAAATGAGTGATGGGCAATTTCGCTCCATTTTTGGAATTGGGTGGAATGAAAATTACTACTGAGAACAGTGATCGAAAATTACTTTTTGGGAGAACATAAATGAGAAAAAGGTTTCGGGGAATTGAGAAACTAATTAGAACATCTATGTAATTGGAGGGTGATTGTAAATTATGGATCTCACTGCTATATCAGTAAAATTATAACAATATTTTCAAATACATTTTATCTCTATAATTTATATTAATTTCAATTTATGGAACTCTATTAATATTTTAATATATTATATTCATTATTAATAATTATTATAAAATAATAAAAATGAAACTTATATAAATTTTTTATTCATTTGAAATTCTCTTTCTTTCAATATTTGTAGGCTTTCAAACTTGAAAACTATTATCACCACATTTGTACAATTGCATTTGTAATTGCCACGTAGAATTTTGTAATTTCATTTGAAAGCCGATAAAAATACTCTTAGGGCCTGAGCAAGTGATGTAGTAATGAGAGCTAATTTGTTAAATAGGTTGGAGGTAAAAAAATATAAATTTATTTACCCAGTTAAGCAAATAATAGATTAATCCAATCAACGTAATATTAAAATTTAATAATTTAACAGTTTAAAATGGCAGAAGTATACAGACAGCAAGTGTATCACATAAGGATTAAGATATTGAAACCCTTACGAGAAATATTTTTTTTTTAAATCTTATAAAAACTAGCTAGTCAATACTTAGGCCTACAGTATTGAACCAAAAAAATAACCCTCAGTCCGGAAAATTTATAAAAAAAAGACCATTGAATACCTGATTAAGATTTTAAAGTTAAATATTACTCATAATAATCACAATTAATAACAATAATATTTTGATCGTCCGTAGTAGAACTTAGGATTAATTTCAGCTATAATCATTATATTTTTGATAATTTACGTAAAAATAAATTTTTTAATTTTTTTCTTCATAAAAATCACTAGATTTTTTTTTGTTTTTATAAAAATCATTTATGACAATTTTCTCACCAAATTGCTGATAATGTGACACCGGAATGTTGATATATAACGCCACATCATCATCCATGTAGATGTCATATTAGTAAATTTAAAGAATTATAGTATCACATCGTTGTTTATGTTAGTAATACGGTGAGAGAATTAATTACAAAAAGTAATTTTTATGGGAAACAAAATAAAGCTTAGTGATTTTTATGGAAAAAAATTATTTTTGCTCAAGTTATCGAAAGTATAATGACTTTCGGTGAAATTAAGGTGAATTATAACGATAGTATTTTAACTATCTAACTCGTAATAACTCAGTATCTAAAATATTATTTATAATAGAAATCTACTTAAACTTTAATTTTATAATATAAAAGTACTCGTCATCTAAATTTGTTAAACCATTTAACGGAATATTGACATTAACTTTCCACATTAGTAAAAATTTTCCACGTATATAAGATGATTATATTTGGTTTAAGGGAAAGTAAAAGAAAGTAATGAGAAATGTGAAGATTTTTTGTGGGACCAATTTTATAGATGTAGTATTTACATGTGAAACTTTTTTGCTGATGTGAAAGTTCATATCAGCATTATGTAAGATGGTGTGTAACAAATTTTGACGACATGTATTTTTATGTTATAAAATTAAAATTTAAAATTTTCTATTATAAATAATAATTTAAGTACGGAGTTGTTATGAGTTAGATAATTAAAATATAGTCGGTATAATTCACCCGTGATACTAATCTATAACATGATTGAATTAATTTAAGAAGGTTAAGCTCAAATTCCATCTCTTACCACTCATAAGGCAGAGAAGGACCTAACCTAACTTCTGTTCAAAATCCATATTCACCAACCATCATTCTTTCTTTTTATTTTTCCTTTCTTGAATGAACACCCAACAGAACTCAATTTAATCTTTTTATATTAATTTAGAAGTTGAATTCCATCTTCAATTTTTGTTCAAATCCCATCTTCATCTCTTTGCAGTTTGAACTAACTTACAAGAATTTCAAGCTTTTGTATTTTATTATGCATTCAATTTTTAAATTTTTCAATAGAGAAATATGACTGACTGTGTTCGTGCTTCATACCTAATAATTTTTCACATGCAAAAAGCATCCTAAAATATAAAGTTTTATTGGAAATACAGGCTTCTTCGTGGAACATTCCTCAAAATACCTGTTCAGACTTTTTTTTAGTAATATGAAATTAGTCAGATTAATTTAGAACACATTGGACAAAATTTTTAAAAAATAATAAAATATTTTTTCAAAAATAATTAAAATAAATATATATTCAAAATTTAAATACAAAACTTGTAATTAGGCAACATTTAATCTACATCAACCTGGTCTCAATGCAGATTTTTGTCACATTTCTACTGTACCACCGGTAAGAATCTAATGTATGTGTTTTCATGTTCTTATCATAGGCCATCCCTCTTTATCAACAAACCGCACCCTAGGATTAGCCTAAATAAATTCAACTAATTTTGCGGCTTCTTTTTTCAACATTCTCCCGTATTCACTTTTTTATTTTGTGATGAGAAGAGATAATAAATAGAAGTAAAAAATTAATTAAAAATAAAATTATTATAATTACATTGCTAAAAAAAATATTTTTTAATTAATAATTTAATATATATTAATATTATGTAATAATAATAAAATAATTATTCGAAATTAAAAGAAAAATAATTTTTATTTTTTTTGTAAAATTAAGAATAGTTTTTAAATATTATTAATTTGTAATGAAAAATTTTGAAAAAAAAAAAATGGTAATGATGCATTCTTAGGAGATAAGAAATTAAATTCTTAAAAAATAAAATTAGTAGATTTTAATTTTTTTTTAATAGATAAAAAATGAATTTAACAAAAAAATTTTAAATTATTCAAAATCACTCCTTAAAAATCCATCAATTTGGCAGCAAAACACAGCTTAAAACAGCAACCCCATTCTCTTCTCTCTATAGCTAAAACTGAAAGAAGAGGGGAGATATTCAAATGGGAGAAGGGAAGGGCTCTACTGTCGTCCACCTTCTGGTGGTGGTACTCAGCCTCGTTGCCTTTGGATTCGCCATTGCCGCTGAGAGACGAAGAAGCGTCGTACGCCTTTCTCTTTCTTTTTCTCATTTTCCATGTTTTAATATTTAATCTCTGTTTTAGCTTGGGAACTCTGTTTGTTGCATTAGATGCTTGCGGCTTTGCTGAGTTTTGATATTTGAGGGCTTCTAAGGTGGCTTAAATTAGAGCTTTGTGTCTTTGATGATCAATTAATGAATTTCATGTTAGAATTTTTGTGCTAACATTGAGGTTTAAGAGTTTTCCGCATCGAAGTTTAATTCAACTGTTCAAGTGTAGGTTAGTTTTTTTTTTTTTTTAATTATCAGATTTGTCGTTTGCTCTCGGCGCGCATCGGTTTTGAAAGTAGAGAATATGGTAAATTTGGTCAGGTGAGAATGTTATGGGTAAGATTCAGAATTTTTGAGTAATGTTACCACGGGAACCGCTTTCCCAGAAAATTTTCATATAATATTTCCATAATTTTCTCTTTTATTCGGTTATTTGTAAAAATATGAAATTTTATTAAGATATGCATACAAATAAAGATTTTAGCAAAGAAAATATCCTTTCACAGTGTTCCAAGGAAAATAATTTACTCGCAACTTTTTAGTATTATTACCAAATAATATAGAATATATAATTTTCTAAAAACAAGTTATTTTCTGTGAAACTATCAAAAGGCTTAGAATCTCTTTGGTATTGCCGTTGAAAAAAACATTTTTCAGAAAAAATATTTTATTTTTAATTTTTGTGAGTTTTTAAAATTGCTTTTGAAAAAAAAAAGATAAATAGATATTTTTTCTAGTACCAAGTTTAAGAAAAACAGTTTATAAAAAATTAAAAAAATCAGTTAATTAAATAAAAAAATTCAAAATCTTCTTTTTGGACACTCAATGACAATCCCATACACACTCTTGTATAACAGAAGGTTTATCATAATGCAGTGTGGTTGGCATGGTCCAACTCCAATGACTTGGTTATATACAAAGTTACAAACTAATTTTTGACCAATGAGTTTTAACTTGCCAGTACAAGAATCTATGTGCAACCAATGGGTTTTAGCTCAATGGTACAAAAGCTATGTCTAATGATATGCAATCACAGTCCAAAAATATAAAATAAAAAATAATATGCACCCCTGTAATTGGTCGTGTATTTGTCCTTGCAAACACCATTACTGTAATGCTGAATGTTAGAAGCATTGTGGTTTGCAACCTGCTTAAAGGTAGTCTAATGATTGTAACAAGCATGTGGAAAAACCTTGAGAATCCATTTGGATTGGTGTGTATTTGAAATGAAGGTTAATTGGGTTTGTGCTTCATCGTATAAAAAATCACCAAACATAAACATAACGTTAAAGTCAAAATAACACATCATTTCAAATCCCCATCTGTTCAAATGGAGCCTGATAGAACGATGAAAGAAAGAAGTGTAGGAGGGGCCTTCAGACATGGATTTACATTTATGCTTCATTGTCAATCAAAGTGTGTTGAATAAAAGGTCAATACATGTTGATCTACATTTGGTGTGGATAGTCTGGAAACTTCATTTCAAATTAGACATTGGCAATCCATCATGGATGCGTTTTTTCATGTCTATTGTATCTGGATTCATTTCTTTTCTGCATGACAGGGCCATATCGAGAGAGATCCAACAAATGCTACATACTGTGTCTACAACTCTGATGTTGCAACTGGTTATGGAGTAGGAGCTTTTTTATTTCTCCTTTCAAGTGAGTCACTACTGATGGGTGTGACAAAGTGCATGTGTTTTGGAAGGCCATTAGCTCCAGGTGGAAATCGAGTTTGGTCCATCATCTATTTTGTCGCATCATGGTGAGAACTTTTGCATATAATACAACATTTGTTGCTTCACATTTCAACAGGGAATCCTATCTGATGAGGTAAACACATTAATGATACTCATGAACCCTTAACAATCAACCAGAAATTCAATATTTTTATTGGTCTCTTATTAAATTATGTGGGCAGGGTGATTCTTTCTTCTTTCTAGTTAGTTTAAGATTCTCTCACACTTTCACTTGTAAAGGCACCTCTTTCCATGCTAAATTGCTATTTGCATTCATTTATGTGTGAAATGTGCTCTCTGGATCCACAAATAAGCAGTTGGTCAAATAAACTATATTGCTAGCGACAACGAGCCACATCTGGGTGGAGAAGATCTACAGCAACATGCCCTTATTCATATGATAGAATTCCAATAAGCGGGCGGTCAATAATTGGAATTAATCTAGATTTAACCTTGATTTATGTTTGTGCTTGAAGGAAGTATGGCCAATTCTATAACTTTTCACATCGTGCATTCTTTCAAACCTTTCTCATGTTATGCATATGCAGGTTGATCTTTCTTGTTGCAGAAGCATGTCTACTTGCTGGAGCTACAAAAAATGCATACCACACCAAGTATCGGGGAATGATATATGCGCAGAATTTCTCGTGTGAATCATTGCGGAAAGGCGTTTTCATTGCCGGAGCAGTGTTTGTGGTTGCAACAATGATTCTTAATGTATACTTCTACATGCATTTCTCCAAGGCTACGGCTCCTCAGGCAGCCCAAAAGGTAAATCGTACAAGTTCAAATGTTGGGATGACTGAGAATGCATAGAAATTATCCATGATGCCCAGATAGCTAAGTTTTGCTTGGTGATTGTACTCTATGTTGATTTACTGATATACATTTGTACTTATTGAGTGAATGAAATATAGTGCATTAAATATTTACAAATGCAATTAATCTTTTGAAAGCAATAATGAAAAGTAAAAAATCAAAGTAGAAAACTGAGCATCAAGTAGAAGTAGGAACCTCATATCAGAATCCGAATCTTCCATCCAAACACAATAATATCAGATCATAAGGGAGGTATCAAATGTTTTTTACTTGTATCCACACTCTTCATGGGAATGGCCATGAATGAGAATGCAGAAGGCCTGCTGAAGATAGAATGTCCTCATCAAGCAAACAAAATGAGAGAAGACAGATGACTGGCAAGTGAAAGATCACATTACCGAGGACAACAATTTCAAGTACTGGCCAAATTATAGAAATTCTTTTGAAGTTCTCAGGTAGATTTCAAGCATGCTTACAGGATGAACTAGTTATGGGTGCAAACTGCTAGTTCTGGCCTTGGAGCTGTCAACAACTCCAACTAAACACTTCAAATTAGTTCAAAACAAGTGTAAAATTATTTCTTCCACAAATTAAAATCAATATGAGAATGAAATTAAATAGCAATTGGACCCATTAGTATTATACCTGTGGAAAGATAGATTTGGCAATTGGGCCTACCAAGTCTAGTTACCTCTTTTTGAAGCAAATAGTTGTCCTTCCCTCCCTATAAACGGTAATAAATTTGAGCAACAGGCTGTCATGAGGACTGAAGAGCAGCCGTAGTGTGGAGTAGAAATTACAAAAATAACAAACAGAAACAGCAAACCTTGTTGTTTTTCTGGAATTGAAAATAATAATAATAATAATAATAATAATAATAATAATATTTTCAGGTCATCCTTCACGTGCTCCTGCGCAGGCAACATGGTTGACAAGACCACAAGAATGGCCACACCCAAGGTGTTGTATAGAGAGCAGCATCGATCCAAACCAATGTTGGGCCAGTGGGGTCTTCTTCATTTATCTCATCTTTACTATTTTTCTATTGCAATGCTAATGCTAATGACCTGAGAGTAGCAATGCCCTTTTTTTTTTTGAAATCACGGAGTAAACGCAGGCTCTCACTTAATTAATTAAGAAAGTAATTGGTGTCACTTTCAATCATAGACTATAGTCATGATCAGCCGCGGACGCTCCTGTGGAATTGATAATAAAACTAATTAATATATAAAAATAAAAAATAAAAATAATTTAGATAAAATTATATTAAATTAGCATATAAAAGACTAATACTAATTATAAAAAAATTAAATATAAAAACAAAGCAGTTTCGAATAGAAACAATATTTAAAAAAATTGAAATTATATAACAGATAAAAAATAAATAAAAAATTACATGATATATGGTTTTATACTTCTAATCATCACTCAAGTAGAAAAAATAAAAATAAACTATTTAGAAAAGAAAGTGATAAAAAGAACAAATGTAAGAAAGCAATTTTAAAGTGAATTTTGTAGTCCCATATAAGAAAAGGAAGAAGTGAAGTCACTGCATGAGAGTTGAATTTTTTGGAGTGAAAAGAGTAAATGGAAACTTGGAAAAGGTAAGAAAGTAATATTTTAAAAAAAGTTCTTTTACTTTTATTAATTGAGAAGTAAAAAATATAGATGGAAATTAAGAGAATAAACAATTAAATATTAAAAATTTTATTAAAAAAAACCTTCAACGAGTCCTTTAATCCATATTCGTAAACTTATATTAAAGTAAATATAAATGATATATAACTTTAATTTAGTCCAAACTCTTACATAAATACACTAAACATATTATATATAAAAAATTTTAAAAATATCAGTGGGATTTGAGCCTCCTCTCGGCCCCATGGTGTTTCACATAAAATAATCATGAAATACTCAAATACATACAATATACAAATGCAAAGTGTTGATTTCTTTAGTGCATGGAGGAGTATCACATTGTTGACCATTCCAAATTTCAATATATGTACCCATTAAAAAGAGAGTGGAGGGCAAAAGGGCAAGAGCAAAATGGCCAAAGGGTAGTGAGCAAGGCCAAGAGGAAAATGGCAAATGTAATAAACGACAGGCTAAGAGGATTAAAAGTCTTTTTAAGTAGAAAATGGCAAAGTAGAATTGGTGAAGGACACACTAAAAGAAATTAAAAAGACTACAAAATCCAAATATAAGCTTAGAGTTTTCCACTTTATTGCCTGCACAAAAATCAGATCATCCTTTTGCCCTCTTCTCCATATGCTTATCTGAAACTTGGAATTGGGTTCAATTTTCCTTGCCCTTTTTCTTTCTTTTTCAGTGCAAGACCAAAACAAAACAAAATCCACTACTTTTTTAATGCTTGCTATTTTTCTAGGTCGAAGAAGACGAAATTTTTATAAGCAACAGATTTCAACCTTGAAACTTCAAACACAGGTGATGTACAAGAAAAAATTGTTAATTCATCTAGTAAGATTGGGTGATAGGGTTCGTTCTTTTTTAATTAGAGATCTTGAGTTCAAGCTTTAGATATGAAACTTAGAAGAAAACGTATTACCTTTTAATAGATCTACTCAATGTAAATTCAAATTAGTTTGGAATCTCTAAATGGTAGAATATTTAAGGACATCTCCAATCGAGCACCATTTTTGTGCAAAATACAGATAAAATAAAAATGGTGCTGCTCCAGTATACGCCAAATTTAACACCAAAAATGGCATTAGCTATAGTAAATTGCCATATTTGGCACGATATTGTAGCTATATCATTTCACTAATTTTTTTTTTTTTTAAATTTGTTAGTATAGAACTTGAAGAAGAAAATGAGGGATTCAGAAAGAGAAGAGAAGAAAGGGAAGGGATTGGGAGGGAGAAGGGAAGAAACAAAGAGAGCAGAGGAGAAGAGAGGCAGAAAAATCGACATTGTCGATGGTGGTGGCGGTTGGGTGGAGGTGGAGAAAGAAGAGAGAAATAGTTGTTTTTGGTGTAAAAATTGGTATTGTGGGTCGGAGATTGTGACACAGTAGTTACAATATTTTTGTACAAAAAGCACACTAAAATAGTAGTATTAGTTGGATAGAGCCTATGACATACATATATATATATAGTCCCATAATGCCCTTCATGACTGGATTGGAAAGAGTTAATCACAATACTAACATTGATATATCTTCTTATTGATGTTTCATGTTTGCTTAGGACTGTCTTGTATATTTATTATTTTGAAAAGTGAATTTTACTAACGATATCCTAATTATATAAATTGTAACAATTTAATTTTTCAAATATTATTTTAGTTATAAAATAAAAATTGAAATACGGTCAAATTTACTCTTGATTTGGAAATAACTTTTCCTTAATGATCTTTAGGTGTCAACCGTACTCTCTTGTAATTTCACAAGGGACAGTAGGCCCATTTCCTGCCTATTTGGGAGTAATAATCAAAATTCATGAAGTTCCATCAAGATTTTTCTTTGTGAACAGTTACAGTTCGTTTAGTAGAATATTCGTTAAGCCATATAATATTAGAACTATGATTAGTTAAGTTAGAAATAGTTTAATCCTAGTATTAAACTATCAATTAATCCAAATTTATAATTTCATATTTAGTATAAAAGTTTAAGTAATAAAATAAATGAATAAAATAATTAAATTACTTAAATAGCCTTTGCCACTATACATATATAAAAAAATACTCGCAAGACTGCATATGCCATTGCAAAGGTTAGAGAATGGCAAAATATGCTTATTACAAAAGCAGTAAAATTTATAAAAATTCCAACGCATGAAGTATCAATTTGCTCCAACATAACCTTTAAAATAAGATAAATTAGCCACAAAAGTCAAGTTACTCATCAAGTATTGACTGAATTTAAATAAGAAATTTTTCATAATTTAAAAGCTAATAAGTGAAAGTCGAACTCACTACTCAGATTCAATGAAATATAAATCACATAATAAAAAATGGATATTCATTGCAAAAATAGACATGTAGAATAACATGCCATAATAAGAAGTATAGCTAGTAATTTATCTAGATTTAAGATTTTGTTATTTTTACTTTTCGTATCTACTTTTTTGAATGGTTATTATAAAAAAAAAAAAAAATCTCACATAAATTAGAATTGCATGTGATTCTACTTTGTACTGATTGACATGTGAAATTGTACAAATCTAATTATACCTTGCACAAATAAGAACTAATGTTAGAGTCATATTCATTTAAAGATAGATAATTGTCTTTCTTAACTTTTTAAAATACATGTAATATAATAGTATATAAATTTATACAATTTATAATATTTATATCTCCTTAAAAAATAAATTTACCTCTTCCGAGATAATATTTATATCTCGCTAACTTTGAAATTCTAGCTTTGCCCCTTATCGGAACGAATATGGTAGATTGGTTGTTTGGAAATTAGGATAAAAATAGCTTATTGTCCGCAACAGATCTTGCATATGGCAGGTGTACTATATATACAATTAATGTAACCCCCTTGTTTCTTTCATTTTATATATATTGCATAGAAAACCTGGACGACAGTTATTCTTTTAATTTTTAATTTGTAGATGAATAATTTCTAATATGTATAATATCTAAATATGAATATTAATTTGAACTTGTCTTAGTTACACTAATAAGTGGACCATCATTATCAATAAATTCTTGAGTTATATGCATGATATAAATTTCAAATTTAATTTTTTTTCTAAGATCAAGGAAAAATAATGTTTAATTTTCATTTTTTTAAAAGGTTCGAATAAATATTTAAATTTAAATTCTCATAATTTTGATGATATAATAATACCATTAAATTAAAATTTATTAATTTTTAATGAGATAAGAGCCAGATTTTGAATGATTTAATTTGGGCAGTACTTTTATTAATAAGAATTAATTTTTATTTCAGTGATTTAACCAATATTAAAATATGCAAATAGAGAGAGATTACAAGATGGCATCAAATTTGGAACCCAAGATGTACGATAAACAATAGCTTTGAGACATAATTTTCTTGTTACATACGTTAAACACGACCAATATTTCCAACACCGTCGCGAGATTCCCGGCCACCGCCCTCGCCTTAATTCATCCCTTCCCATGTTTCCTCTTCCATTTTCTGGTAATTATATTCTTATTATATTATTTAATAGTATTACATTATATCAAACCATCTTTTATCTTTCAATTTCTGTAAATGTAAGTTTTTTTTTTTTTTTCTGGAGACAATATTGAGGAGTGAATTTTTGACGTTAAAGAGGCTAAATATCCACTAAAAAAATATGTACCAAAAAAAAGAGGCTAAAAATCCATTTAACCAGTTATGAATAATTTAACATTAATTTAAGTCATACAAAATAAAGTTTTAATTAATATGAAGAAAAGAATAATATTTATTAAAAATATATTAATTGGGTTGGGGAGGGGGGTGTGGAGAGCTCTTCACGTGGGCCAGTGTGAGACTCCATCCTCTCCAAATTGCCCAAATTAGACATCACTTCTTCACTTGTACCCATACCCACCTCTTCTACTCCTCAGTACTGCTGCTGCTTCGTTTCATTTTCAGCCTTAGAGCCCATTCCCCATTTCTATTTTTAGGAATTCGAGTTCAAGATTTGGGTGTGGGGATTTTGATTTCATTCTTTTTTTATGTGGGCTGTTAAGCGATCAATATGTCGTTTGCCAGCTCCAGAGGAATATCTTCTCCGCTGCTGGCGGTGGCTGTAATGGTGGTTTTTGTCATTTTTATGTTGCAGATTTGGGTCTGCAGTAACTGCAGAGCAGAAGCAATAAGGATTTTCCCCGAAACGAGAATTCCGAAGTTGAAGAAAGAAACAAATATCCCCGCTGATAAGGCCACCAAAGAAGACGACCTCATCCATAAGTTCTTCAATGGAAAAAAAGGTTACACCTTCAACCCAACGCACAAAGGATTCGAATCCAACAAAAGAAGAGTACCCAGTTGCCCAGATCCTCTCCATAACTAGTCTCTATACTCCATTTCCATTTCTTTATCTTGTTTTCAGTTTTTGAATCTTTATAATCCAAAATACCCACGTTTTTCTCATCACTCCCATCTCGATTTGGTTTTGTAATTTGAGAGGGAAAAACGGGAGTATTTTGGTATCTTCAATCTTTTTTCTTCTTTCTTAATTTTGTATGGAGAGAAATTATATTGAAGAAGATGTGAAAATAGAGGATGATAAATTGATCGTGATGTGTATAGTAGCTGAGAATTTTGTTTATAGTGATTTTACAGTAAAGACTTCAATATTTTCTTGAATCCCTCAACTTACAACTTTTTGGATCCTTTTTCAGTTTTTTTCTCTCTTTCTCTTCAGAAACAGAAGAAGATAGAAAGCTGCAACCAAAGATTGTAATTACAGGGATTCATCTCTATCTCATCAATAATACAAAAAGATTCCCCTTTTTTTTATATTTATTAGACTGTATATTGCTTGTCCTTAACACTGAACAAGATATGGAAGCTTTTGTGGACTGAATGATTTTTTCTTTATGATTTTTTAAAGGACAATGCCTTATGACTTCCAATCTGTGTTAAGTTATCAGTTACTCTGTTTGGTAATTTCTCGTACTATTCATATTTGCTTAATTATTTTTTTTTTTCTTTTCCCTCTCAAGTTTTAGTTAAATCTTGTTTTATTATGTTTCCACAGCTAGTAAATATTCATGACCATTGATCTTATTCACATACGAAGACACTCTACATCCATGATCAATTATTTGTATCTAAATTATAATTTTTTGTTTTATAACACTAAAATTACTTGAGTTTTATAAATATTGTTGAATAGTCATTGTCAATCAATTTTAATGAGTTATGAGCTGGAAAACTTATTTTTTATGGATTTGTTGGATTATAATGGCATCACAGTTCCACCACTAGTTACTTTTGGTCATATTTCTTGACGGGTTGTAAAAAAATGTAGCCGGAAGTAATTAATAGTGGTGTTATGATATTATGATCAGCGATAATTTTTCTGTAATTTGTAAAAAAATATGGATAGAGTTAACTAATAATAAAGTTGTGATATCCTTGTAATCCAATAAATTCATAAAAAATAAGTTTTCCAGTTGACAATTTGTTAAAATTGGTCGACAATTATTTTTTTGTAACAATTTATAAAGTTTAGTAATTTTGGTGTTATAAAACAAAAAATTGTAATTTAGATGCGAGTAATACAAAATTCTACCATGATGTAATTAATCCAAGGGGAATGTCTGAAATTTTTAAAATTTGTTAGGAGTAGTTCAATAAATTTGCTATTCCTTGAAAAAAAAAAAACTAATCTATTATCTTTTTTAAATAATAATATATACTTTTTTTTTTTTACAATTTTTGCTAAAACACACTAGGTGTATTGATATATTTAAATTTTTACTTACAATAATAGATAATTTATTAACCTATTGCTTAGGTCAAAATTTAAAAAAAATTCAAAAAATTTATTTATTTAATACTTTTTAATTTAACAACATTAATTATTCTCTCGCCTCTTAATTATTTACTTAACTGTATGCTCGTACTTATGATCCACACTCTCACGCATTAACTTCATTTTTTACTCCCTCAGTTGAAAAATTTTTAGGTAAATTTTGCCTGTTATATAAGTAATAGACTAACCTAATAAAAATAAGACATATCAATTAATGATGACACCTAATAATTAATATTTTAAAGTTAAATTTTTATAGTTAAAAGTAAAAATTTGAAAAAAAGAAAGAAAGGGATCATCTGAATTCTCTACACTGCATGTGCTTCCCTTCTTCTTCTTCTTCTTCTTCTGTTTGTGTGAGTTTTTTTTTTTAATTTAACTTTAGGAATTCTGAATGGGCATTGTTATGAGATATTTTCTTCTTCTTAATCTGTTCCAACTGAAATTCATAATTAATAAGGATTTTGTTCTTTATTGAAACCGAGTTATTAGATCTCTTTTTTTCTTTTTGTTATGCCTTTGCTTTCATTATTACATTTTAGCTTTTTATATTTTAGCTATGTTACTAATGATTATTTCATATCATAGATTTTTTTATTCTTTTGTTTCAAGAATTGCTGTCTCTTACTACAAAGCAGTGAAGATAGGTAAGTAACATATCTGAGATATTATACTTATTGCATGAATTGGTATATAATTGTGCAATGATTAAATAACAAATTTTGCTTTATTTTTAATTTTATTATAAATTATAAATTGTAAGCATGTTGAGCATCAATTGGTAATTATTTCATCTTGGAACAATTGATATTTATGAATTGATATATAGCTTGACAAATAACAATTGGTATACAGTAAAATTAATGCAGACTGCAAATTTTAAAACTATAAGTAACAAATAAACAATTAGGCAAATGATGAATCTATTAGAGGTGCTATTGATATCTCAAATCAAAATATTACAAGCGACCAATTATAAAGAAATGTAGTTCATAGTGAAGAAGAAGCATATGAATTTTATCAAAATTATGGATTTTGCTTAAAATTTAATGTTAGAAAAGGAAAACAATTTTACTATCTTGGGATAAAAAATATCAAAACAAAATATTACTATTGCTCAAAGGAAGGCTTGAAACTTGATAATAGATTCAACGAATCAAATTTCAATAAGCTAGATACTAGAACTGGATGCAAGGCCATACTATACTTTAATGTTGATGAACAAGGACTATGGAAGGTAAGTCATTTGGTTGATGAGCATAACCATGAATTTGCTTCTCCAATAAAAAGAAATTTACTAAGATATGTGAGATCCGTATCACTATCTAAGGGAGCTATATTAAACTCTATAGTAAATGTTAGTATTCGAACAACCAATGCTTATGCATATATGGGTGAAGAAGGTGGTGGTGTTGAAAATCTTGGATTCACAAAAAAAAGGTAGACTAAGTATATGCTCAACATGCTTACAATTTATAATTTATAATAAGATTAAGAAAATAAAGCAAATTTTGTTATTTAATCATTGACAATTATAATATCTCAGATATATTACTTACCTATCTTTACTCTTTTGCAATAAGAAACAACAGTTTTTGAAAAAAAAAGAATAAAAAAATTCCTGATACGAAATAATCATTAGTAACATAGTTAAAATAAGGAAAGCTAAAATGTAATATTGAAAGCAAAGGTATAACAAAAAGAAAAAAAGAAATTTAATAATTCAGTTTCAATAAAGAACAAAACTCATATTAATTATAAAAAATGCTACTGTACATTTATTCCTAATTTCATGTTAAAATGGTAGCCCAGCATTTATTTTTTTTAGGGAGACTCAATACTGAATTTTTGAGGAGGAATTAAATTCTTCTTATACCGCTAGTACACCAAGTCCTGGCCAGTATTCATTTAATTTTTGAGGAGGAATTATTTATTTTTTATAAATTTGATATTTTATTAATTTAAAAGATATCTCACAACAATGCCCATTAAGAATTCCTAAAATTAAATTTTAAAAAAAAACTCACACAAATAAAGAAGAAAAAAAAAGAAGAAGAAGAAGATGGGAAGCGCGCGCAGTACAGAGAATTCAGATGGTCCCTTTCCTTTATTTTTCTTTTTCAAATTTTTATTTTTAGCTGTAAAAAGTTCACTTTAAAATATTAATTATTAAGTGGCAAATGTTTTATTTTTATTGAATTAGTCTATTGCTGATATGGTAGGCAGAATCTACTTAATAATTTTGATAAAATTTCTCCCCTCAACCACATCAACTTAATTTTTTTTTGGTCTTTATATAGTTTCCGACATTTTGTAACCATAAGTTGCAAAATTTAGTTAATATGCTATAAATTACTCCCTTAAAATATATTCAATTTAAAATTCAATTAATTGACTAATCTCTAAATTAATCAATAAAATTCAAATTTATATCAGTTTAATTAAATTACTAAATTTAATTTCAGTTTAATCAATTGAAATTCAATTTAATCGGTTAAACCTTTATTTTAATCAATTGAATCATACAAATCAATTAAATTCTAATTTAATCAATAAAAGAATAATATAATTTCAATTTATCCATTAAAATTCAATTTAATAAGTTAAACCTTAATTTATTCAATCAAACATCAATATATATCAATTGAATCAATTATAATTCAAACTGTATTTAATCAATTTAAGACTATCAGATCAAATTAATTAGCTAAATCTAAATTTAATTAATTTAAAATTCAATTACTTAATACCGAACATGGTATTATAAATTTGAATTATTTAATACAACAATTAAAATATTTTTACTAAATAATAGATAACTTAATTAATCCTGTAGCTTAACAAAATCCAACATTTAATACTAATTCTATGTCATAAACAATCCACGAACCAAATATGAAGGTAGTTCAATTTAATTTGAATTACTCAAACTCTCTTCTTGATAAATTCAAAGGGAGTTTGTCTACCTTATCAAAGATATGCTATCACAGATTAAATTATTGACTTTTTTAATATAAACCCGTAAGTGAATATGCAATATTAAAAGAAAAATTCGTAAAAATATCATCAAACAATATAAAATAAGTAATCAATTAAAATTCGATTGGCACTCTAAATCCAAACATACTCTGCCAAAATAATTTGGTTGAAAATCAAATATAATTTTATTTTGTTTTAGATATAATCAAATTAACCTGTAAAATTTAATATATATATATAGAGAGAGAGAGAGAGATAGAGAGCGAGAGGATTGAAGCCTAAAATTCAATAATATAATGAATTGGGTGAAAGAAGAAAAAATAAATTCAGTATTCAAAATACAAAAAAACAAAAAAAAGAAACAAAAAAACAAAAATAAAGAGTGCTCTAAAGTCTTAAGAGCAAGGTAAAAAGAAATGGCTTTCCTCATTTCAGTGATGCATGCTCCTTGATCGCGAAGCACCTTGTGATGACTCTTGGCTCCTCCCTTTCCTAACCCCTTCCCTCCCTTTCTATCTGCATTTTCTTTTTTCACAACATGAAAGTAAGCTTTAAATGGAGATATGGAGGATCAAATCGAGGCACTACACCGAGAGAATAAGAGACAATTTGATTAGGTAGAAAATCTTTCAGTCTTTAATTTGGAGCAAAAGCTGTGAAGAAAGACGGAGAAAGTGACCAAAGCTCGTGAATTAATCAATTAAATAAAAAAATATATTTTAAAAAAATAGTTTATAAAAAATTTTAAGAATTAATCAATTAAATAAAAAAATTCAAAGTCTATTTTTAAAATTTTAACAGTAATTCTAAATAACCCGAAAGAGGAAGAGAAAGGCACAGCGTGGGGATGAGAGAAAAAATGTAGATAGAGGAAGGAGAAAAAAAATAACATAAAGGGAGAAGTCAAATAATAATCTGTTAAATAGATTGCATATAAATTAATGAAAATTTGTTTACTAATTTAGTAGGTAATAAGTTAATTCTATCTGAAATTAAAAATTAGTAATCTAATAGCTAAAAATGGTAGGTGTATAAATATATTAAGGCACCGTTTAGATTGAATAATTTTAAAATCTATGGATTGTAAAATCTATAGATTTTAACAATTTTATTGTTTTGTTTAACTATAAAATTTATAAATTATGGATATAATTATCATTATACTTATATTTGTTTATTGACCATAATATATATATTTAACAATTAATTTTCAATTTTTTCTTTTATTAAATATTTATAATTTATTATTAATTATGTATATATAATCAATTCTACTCTACATTTAAAAAATTTTAAAAAAATTAGTTATTTCAAGAATTGAAAAAAAAAAGTTATCATACGTTATAATGTTTAATTACATTGCTAAGAAATATTTTTTATTAATAATTTAATGTATATTAATACTACATTATACAAAATAATAATAATAAAGCAATTAGTTGAAATTAAAAAAATTATTTTTACTTTTTTAGAATTAAGAATAGTTTTGAAATATTATTAATTTATTAAAAACAATTTTGGAATAAAAAAATTTGCCAACAATTCCTCTTTGATTAAAATTCATGAATTTTAAATTTTTTTATCTAGGATGTGAGAAATCAAATCATTAAAAAATAAAGAATTTTAATGGACGAATGATTTTCCAAAATCTATGAATTTTAATATTTCTTAAGTAACCAATCAATAAATTTGACATAAATTCATAAATTGTTCAAAATTTATAATTTGAAATCTCTTAATCCAAACATATTTTAAGTATATCATAGAATGACTCTTAATTTTACTTTTTTTACAATATTTTTTTTTTGTTATATATTCTCATAGAAAAAATTAATATTTAAGAGTTTTGGGGACAGATTTTTTTTAAAAAAAAGAACCAACATATTCTTTGAAAAAAAAGACACACCATTTTTAAAAATTAAAAAATAAGAAAGTTCAAAACTTTTTTATATAAATTACCCATTTTTAATTTATTTTATTTTTATATAATTAGAAAGTAGAATTAATGTCTATTATTTTATTTTTATACCTTTGTAATTGAAATTAAGTCAGCACATTAATCACATCACATGCTCACGTTGTGATTTACAGCTTGCTAATATACTCAAAATATATAAATTTTTCCTGATCAAGAAAGTAACTTTGATCCGAAGATCTAATCCGTCAAATTTGTAGACTGCTTTTGCATTTGGCGGGCGTTGACTTGACCCAGCAGTTGATCATTCCAAAATTTAACCAACGAGGATTACCATAGACATCAAAATAAAATGAATCATATTCTTCTCTTTTTAATTACTAGTTTTTATTAACGCGTGTTAGATCTTAAGAGTTATTCCAATAATTTTAATGATTATAAATAATTAAGTAATAATATTTAATTATTTCAATTATTTAAGTTTTTAATAGGTTTATTTATAAATTTTCAAATCTTTAAAAATTATATGTTGGGCCAAAAATATAAATCAATATCATAAAAAATCAAAGAAAAAGCTAAAACTCATATTGAATAACATTTACTACTTGATTCACTACTTTAAAGCCAGTCACACCTGTGACTAACTGCATTAAATGCAGTAGATTCTGTTTTAAAAGCAGCTCAACAGATAGAAATGCATTAAATGAAGCTTCAATGATTTCAATTCTCAAAAAAAGTATAAAAGGTCGTTATTTATGTCTACTAAGAAAAAGAGAGAACAATTGATAGAGTGCTAATTACTTCAAAATCATCTTTATACGTTAATTGTTCAGCTACCTCTCTTTCTCACTAACTTCTACATAGTATTTTCTAAGAGCTCGACTTTCTTGAGTTCTTGGGTTGTTGAGTGATTTATTTCTTGCAATCAATAGCTCACTAGTGAGATTGAATGTATTGGATTGAAGATTGAAATTCTTATAAGAGTTTAAGTGTGAGTCTTGCATTAAAATATTTGGATAGCTTATTTAAGCTTGTAAGAGTTTAATTTACACCTTAAAGTAAATTATTAGTGGATTGAAACTCTCAACTGATATTGAGAAGAGAAGTAGGCTAGAAGGATCGAACCTTTATAAATTGATTTTGTTTTTTTGCTCTTTATTGTTTAAATTTTATTTTTCCATTCCTTTCAAAAATTCCAATTCACCCTCCACAACCCTCCCTCTCGGTACTTGTGGGATTTCAATGTGTCTTGCATGTAATTATTAGATATTGAACTCGTTATTAATTATTATTTAGTTTTATATATTTTTTATTAATTTGTTTCGTCTTATTATGATATTTTATTCATAATAAATTATAGGGGTGCATATTTATCTCAAAATTATATCAATTACTAATTTTTCTATTATTAAGAGTCATATATAAAATAGATATAGTAAATATTTTACAGTTCTAATAATAATAAATTATGTATGTTGAATTATAATTATCAATTTATAAGTTTATTAATTAGAACTTGATTGTTCATCATTTTAAACTTAATTGTTTATCGCATGTTTATCATTTATAGATTCAACGTTTATATTTTGATTGTATATCATTTTGAATATGATTGTTCATCGTATTAAATTTTATTGTTTATTGCATATTTAGTACTTATAACATTTTTTATTACTTGTTATTAAGTTATTTAATTATTTTATTACTTATTAATATTTAATTTAATAAGTAATAAAGCTAATAAAAAATAATTAAATGTTTTAATATTTTAATAGAAAAGTATTTAAAATAATATAAATATTATATAAAATAATATGAAATAATATGAAAATGAAAAAATAAAAAATAAATGAAAATAATATTAATATTAAATTTATATTAAAATAAATAATATAATATAATTCATAAATATATTAAATCTAATATTTTTTCATCCAAAACAATAAATAACAAATAATTTAAATACTCAAAAATATTGAATAATTAAGTTAACTAATTTAATAAATAATAAAAATTAATAAAATAAAATAATTTTAATATTTGATTTTTTAATAGAAAAAAATTTAAAATAAAATAAAAAATAAATCAAATCAAATTAAAATAATATTAATATTTAAATTTATATAGAAATGATTGTTAATTATATTTGATTCTGATATTATACTGTATATAAAAAAAACTACTTTGGCCATTATAGTTGTTAATTTATTTACTATGTACAAATTATATTTTCCATTATATTTTTTTACTGTACCCTCCTAATATTTTTTATTAAATTATTATTTTTTACTTAGTTCTAATAAAATCAGACTTGTGATTAATAAATTATTAATACTATTTACTAATAAATTAAATTATTAAATGAGAATATTAACCGAATTAACTAATACAATCAAGTCAACTTTTTGGTAAATTTATTTGTTCTCTCTATTTCCATTTTTTATATATAATATGATATATTTATTAAGGGTCAAGAGTTAATAATAATAATAATAATAATAATAATAATAATAATAATAAGTACTATTACTTTTAGTATTGGCTTAATTACAAAAAAAAAAAATTACGATCTTTTACACTTTTTACAATCTTAGCATCACCTTAGGGTAATTATGAACTAGTATATATTTTTTTTGGATTTCTTAACAAATATAGCTTCCGGTAAAAAAATTTAGTGAATATTGCCTACATGAACACTAGAAAGTATGAGAAATAATAAATAATATTGAGTCAACAAATCAACTAGATGAGTCGGCAAAAGATAAATATGATTTTCACATAAAAGTTGCATTTTCCTTCGCTTTCCTTCCATTTCTCACAAAACCAAACACCATTGTAAATATGATTTCACATAAAAATTGCATTTTCTCTCACTTTCCTTCCATTTCTCACAAACCAAACACCATTGTAAATCTAATTTAATATAAAAGTTGCATTTTCTCTCACTTTCCTTCACTTTTCCTCCATTTGTCACAAACTAAATACCACAATTTAACAACGTTATTCATAGAAACAAGGAAGCACAGAAAATAATAGAAATCAGAAGACATTCATTCTTCCCCTCAACAAAGAAGACGAATCTAGTGACTGAGTACACCGTCACAGCCCCACCATGCCCAGCAGCGTCTGCAAAATCAACCTGCCACATTGCCGCCCCAGCACATCGCACTATCTCCTACTCACTGCCCCACCATTTCAAACATCCATTTCTATTTATTTTTAGCCTCACTTGCATTTCTTTGGTTTGTTTCGGTTGGTTGTCAAAGATCCATCGTCAGAGATAAGTTTAAAAGTGAATATGTCATCAGGAGTTTGTTGTTGTCTTTGATGTTCAGGATTGGAATAAGGTATGGTTCGTTTGTGGAAAGAGAAATGGCTAGGTAGGGCTTAAAATTGAGGGAAAAAATAGGAACAATGACATTCTGTCTTATAGTTGAAAGAGTGAAATGGACAGAGAAAACTAGAGGGAGAATTGTAGGAAGAGCCTAAGAGGCCTAACCTATACTTAAGACATATAGAGAAAGGGGAAAATAGTAGGTGGCTTTCTGGAAACGTGCTTTGCTTGAAGGAAATTAAAGAAAAATGTTAGGTTTTTTTCTTTGCAATGATTGTTAAAGTTTGCAGGGGTTTTTTTTTAAAAATTTTTTTTCTAAAGTTTATAACTTTTGTTGTTAGGATTTTTATTGTGATTTGTTGACTAATCTAGTTGAAATGCTGAGTCAGTATTTTTTATTATCTTTCATACTTTTCAGCATTCACGTATTGGCTAGAAATTGGATTTATTAAAAAATTGAAAATGATATATACTAGTTTATAATTATTCTAAGGTAGTGTTAGGATTATGAAAAGTATAAAAGGTCGTAAATTTTTTTGTAATTAAACCTTTAATATTTGCAGAGAAATAAAGATTAGAAAGCGGTGATGCAAATTTGCAGTAAACTTTTTTGTCGCATTATGGCCAAAGTACATAATGTAATGACAAGAAATTATGGATTTCAGTAGATGACAGTGCTTAGGATTATTTGATTTTGAATTTTAATATGTATATTAATTGTTGATGTTAGTATATTAATTTAGATAAACAATTAAAAAAAATAATTGAAAACTCACTAAAGGTTAATTATTTTTTTTTAGGTACATTGTGTAGGTTATGGTTGATAATTAAACGCATAATGTTAAAAGAAAGAAAGACGGGCATCGACATTTAGGGACGAGCAAAATTGAACCCGAATCGAAAATATATTAAATTGAATCATATTGAATTCGGCCTATTCGATTTTTGATTTATTCAGTTCGATTATTTTTAAAAATTTTGATTTATTCGATTCGATTGAAAATGTTAAAAAATCAATTGAATCGATTAAACTTTTTTATACATATATATTTTTATAAATTTTATAGTATTTATTTTTAATTTTTATATAAAATAACATAAATTATAGTTTATAATAATTTGTTTTGTTACATGATGATTTATAACAATTTATTATGATTTGTATTAATTAATCTTAATTATATGGCAATTAATGAAATTATGATAATTAATTTTTAATTTATGTTAATTTATAAAGTTTTAATTTTAGTTTATAGAAATTTATAAAGTTATGATAAATGATTTTAATTTATATTAATTGATAAAATTATTATGATTGATTTTAATTTTTTTATAATTGATATAATATGGTAATAATTATAATTTATATTAATTAATTAATTTACAAAATTGATTAAGTCGAACATAATCAAACTGAAATATTTTCAATTGGTTAAATTCAATTTATAG
The DNA here is from genome assembly GCA_949630135.1 of Balakata baccata. Taxonomy (NCBI): domain Eukaryota; kingdom Viridiplantae; phylum Streptophyta; class Magnoliopsida; order Malpighiales; family Euphorbiaceae; genus Balakata; species Balakata baccata. The sequence goes on from CATIWF010028966.1 coordinate 56,101, forward strand.
CATATTTTGATTGAGTTTAATTTTTCTATATATATTAATTTGATTCGATTTAAATCGAATCGAATCAAACCAATGCAACCCTCCATCCACATCATATACTGGCAGTATGCAATTGATTTTGGAAAAATTTTTAGATAGATTGAATCTACTATATTATTTATAAATCAATTCAATTACACAATAATATATATTTAATTATTTTATTTTTATTGATTGATGTAAAAATAAAAATAAAATAATTAAATATATGTTATTGTGAAATTGGCTTAATATCCCTTCTACCTAAAATTTTTTTCTGATTTTGTAGCTCTGCTTTTTGCATTTTTGCCTACTTATTACGTAATTTACATTTTGCATATTTCTTCTATATTTCTTTTTATGGCATTTAATTTAAGAATTTTCTTTATAGGCTCTATTTGTTTCGTTTTTTGCATATTTCTGCATTTTATGTATTTAAAAAAATTGGTCGAATATAAAATATTTTTCTTTTCAAAGAAAAATTAAATTATATTTTAGAAAAATTACTTTTTTTCTCTGAGAATGAGAAATCAATTTTCAAATTTTGATACACTTATAAAAATAATTTTTTTTAACTAAAATTAACTAAATATATAATAATTAATATAGTAAGTATTGACAATTACTTTCGGTGACCTTCGGGCACTACCGGACCGATCACTAGAATTATTTTAAAAAATGTTTATTATTTTATATAGAAGTGTTAGCGGATCATGTTGGTGCGTGTTAGATATAATATTCAATCCAATTCACAATTTGCGGATTGAAAATTTTTTCATCTAATCCAATCCACGGATATACAAAAACCAATCTAATTCACAATTACATGTTGGATTAAATCGGTTTGCGGTTTAATTCTATATACTTTTTACATTTTTTAATAATAATATTAATGGTTTACAAACAAATATCTATAATATCCCATAAACTTTTAGTTCACTACATAAAGTATCTAATATTAAGTCATATTATAAATATTACAATAGAAATTTTCTAAAAAAAATACAACTAAAAATTATAATCAAATTACTCTATTAAAATTCAATAGCACCAAAAATTCAATATAAATAAAACTGCAACAGTAGAACCTAAAATAAAAATAAATGCGGAAAATTCATATTTTTTTAAAGTTTAAATTAAACATTAAAAAATATCATTTAATGTAGTTGTGGCATGAAAATAAAAGGAAAGTACAGGTGTGGGACGACTGTCAAAGGAAAATGCGGTTGTAATTAGATATTAGGATTTAAAAGAGAGAATATAAATCTTATATATTCAATATATTTCTGATAATATTAAATATATTATAATTTTAATATATAAAACTATAAATATTCATTATTTATAAATTTTAAAATAATAATCTATATTTAACAATTTTTTAAATTGTTGTACTGATTATATTATAAATTTAAAAATATTATTTTAATAATATTAATTATATTTTTATAATGATTATATTCATAAAATATAAGAATTAGGAATTTATAAATAATTTATTAATTTTCTAATTATACAATATATTTTTATATAAATAAACATAAATTCACTTTTACTTTTTTTAATAAGATAATAATAAATGTAAAGATATATATGATAGATTAGAATTTAGAGAAAATTATTATTTCAAATTTGCATTATGAATATAAAAAATTAATATAAATAAATATAAATAAATAAATATTTATAACATTTATTATATATATACGGATTGTGCGGATTGCAGATTTAAATATAAAAAATTCAATCCAATCCACAAATAAATCCAATCTAATATATTTTTTAAATCGCGGATTAATTGCAGGTTGGTTCTAATTGGTTTGATCTGGGCAGATTGGGCAGTTTGTGAACACCTCTGATTTTATGTAATTTTCTTTTGTACATAGTTATAAATTAATAAAATCAAATTTTAAGAAGTTTTAAATATTTTAATAATTTTTTATATGTAAAAGAAAATAATATTTTCAAAATATACAAAATAGTATAAAATATTTTTTTAAAATTTTATGTGTACAGTCAATCAATAGAAAATAAGTTATTTTTTAGAATATATTTTCCTAAGAAATTATTTTCTAGAAACAAGTTATTTTCTGCTAAACAAACAAAGCATTATATTAAACTTTTGAAATAAATTTATTAATAAATTTAATTATAAATTTCTAAATTTACAATTGAAATTGTCTATATATTTATAGCTCATTTTATGATATAACTGGCATATCGATATATCAGGTATAATGAACAAATTAAGTTACAAAATATTCATCAACAATTGAAATTATAAATTAATAAACATATCATATAAAATGCACATCAATCCAACGATTGGTACACTGCATACCGTAAAAAGATCCTATATTTATTTATGCAATTCAACTCAAACTCATATTGAACCAAACTATCTAAAATCTCTTTTAAATAACACAATAAATATAATATGATATAATATAATATAATCATTTTGATTTTTTTTATGAGTGAAATTCAATATTAACACGACTAAACAAGAATAAAATGAAATGGGATTTCAAGGAACACAACAAAGTATATAATGTGGAGAAAATTATTATTTATTTTTTGATATTTGGTCTATTATATTAATACTTTTTTAAGATTTCAAAATTATATAATTAATTTTCTCTATTTTATTTTCATTAAACTACCTAGTTATTTTATTAAAGTTTAAAATATTTACTGTTAGTTAGAAATAATATTTTATTTTGCTAAGAATAATTAGTACAATAGGTCAAATTTCAAAAGATAAATAGTAATTTTATTTTTATCATTTCACTGCGTTCTAATATATTTTCAACAAAAATCTAGTGGAAAGATATATTAATAGAGCATAATAAAATAAAAGAGACCAATTATATAAATTTTAAATCTCAAAAGATACTAATATAATATGTTAAATATAGAGAGGTAAATAGTAATTTTCTCTAATCTATCTATCAAGTGGACCAACATAACTTACATATTATGGGCCAACCAAAGAAGCCCTAATTGCTTGACTTGTCATTTACAAATTATTTGATGGGGTTTGCTTGTAAGACCTAACTAAAATAATTGATGGGCCAATCAAAAGCCTCTTAACAATTTGGAGTTTTATATATAATTGTTTTCAATTATTAACATATCATGTGCCACAATTTGCTCATTTATATTCTTGCACTCTGCAATTTCATCTTATTCCAAGAAAAAATTAATTCAATTATTTATAGAAAAAGTTTAACTTCACAATTTAGAAAATTAATCCAAACCATATTGATTAAAATACATTTTTGAGAGAGCCCAATACTGAAATAACGATCCAACCCAACTACTTCATACTTATATAGTATTTGAAATTATTGTTGAGAGTCATAAAAGTATATTTTGAATTTTTTTTATTTAATTGACTGATTTTTTAAATTTTTTATAAACTGTTTTTTCAAATATACTTTTAGAAAAAAAATATCTAATTATCTGCTTCTAACAAAAATAATTTTCAAAATTTTTTGAAAAAATTAAAAATATAAATTTTTTTTCCAAAATTTTTTTTTTTCAAACCTAATGTAAAATATGGTGTTAGAGTTAGTTTGTGTGAATTAGTTGGCAGGAATTTTTTTTTTATTTTTAAGTTGGCATGATTTAGTGTTTAGCCCATTGGTTTGCATTTATTAATAAGCAATGGCATTTGGATACAGATACATTCTTTACAAGCAATATTCAAATGAGAAATATTACTTTTCATAATATTTTTTTTTTCTAATTTACCTCAATTCGCATAAAATATTTATAGTTAGATAAAACAAGTGTGTAAAGATATAGTGGATTATTCTGTCCCAATTACTATTTTAGACATTTGGTTTAAAATTCTTCCGTAACTTCGATTTCCGCATTATGGAGTTCTTCATTATATGGTTTAAATTACCAATAATAGGGTCCAGGAAATTCAGAACTCTAACAAATCCTTCTCAGAGCCAAAGTCTCCAAATCACGATTAAATTCTCCTTTTTTTTTTTTTTGGAAAAACTACTATTTGTCTTTTATAATTTGATATAATAAAACGATATTCTTTAAAATTTAAAAGGTATACTATTTGTTTTATATAATTTGATATAATATACTAGTACTTTTTAAGTTTGAAAATTACAATATTTACTTTCTGAAATTTTGACATGTTACATTAGTACTCTTCTACAAATTTGATTTATAGTATTAATTCCCTCTGAACAAAAAAATATATTATATTAATCTATATGAAATAAATAGTATAAATTTTAAATTTTAAAAAAATATTAATATATTATATTAAATTAGAATAGATAAATAATATTTTTTAAAATTTTAAAAAATACTAATAAATTATATACCACCGAGAATAAATAGTAATTTTTACGCTTTTTATCTTTCAAAAACATATAAGATAATAAAGGTCAGAGTAAGTATAAGCATTGGAATTGTGTGCTAAATTTCAATTGGAGCAAGTAGCTTCACACTCCAATAGGAGGTGCACGTGTTATACTTTTTAAGGCTATTTGGTAAACATCTAATGGTAGAGATAAATTTAGTAAAAATTAATTATGTAATTTGAAATAATGTACGAATATTTCCGTAAAATTTAAAAAATATAAGATTTATTTAGTATAGTTTGAAATAATACATTACAGTATCCTATAAGATTTAAAAATTATACTATTGATTTCCTAAATTTTTAATATATTGCACTAGTATCTCCTGCAAGTTTGATTTACTGAACTAATATTCTCATTGAGCAAAAGTAAATATTCTTTTTTACTAGTGTATTATATTATTTTTCAGACCTCATGGGTATTAGTGTATTATATTGAACTATAAGAGACAAATCGTATATTTTTCAAATATTAAAAAATTATTAGTGTGTTACGTCAAATTACAGTGGTATATAATAATTTTTTCCATAAATTTATCAAAAATCACTCTAAAATTTATGTCACATAAATTAAATTTCATTTCAAGTTCTGAAAGAATTTTATTTTTATAAAAAAGTTAAAATGGGACTATTAATTTAAAAGAAACAAATTACTGGCACTTATTAAATTCAATTAGGTATATGATATGTGTTAATAAAACACCATGTGACCCTTAAATATTGAAAACCTTATGAGAAATTTGACCAAATAACAGAAGAAAAATGGCTTGTTCCATTTGTGACTTTCTGTTTGTGTAAATCAAATATTATCAAATTGAACTTTTTTTAAAGATATTTGATATAAATTCAAATGATTCGTTATATGTGGCACTCATTGACATTAAGAAACAAAAAAAAAAAAAACAAAATTTATATGATCATTATATGTAGAGTTTATGTTCATTATATTTTGATCCAATTGCAGTTCAGCAGATTGTACATGTGGTCTATGTACAGTAACGAAGTAAATGTGGATTATATTCATGCATACATTGAGTTATATGTTTATATCTAAAAACCTCCAATAATATGTAGCATATCTAAATAATTTGCAAATTCCAACATTAACAAATTATGTAACCATTCAATCCTGAATTTTATTTGTAAATTACATTCATATTTGATACAATATATATTAATAGTTTTTAAAACAATGTCTGATATGTGTACTAAGTATTGTAAATATTATATGCATATTATATGACTATTACAATTAAAAGATATAAAAATCAATATTTGCCGAAATTTTTGTTTTCATACATGATTATTATATAAAAGTTATATCTAAATTATGTGTGTAATAATTTAAAAGATGAAAGGTAAACATATAACTCTCATATAAATAAATGTTATATGTAGATTATATATTCAAATAATATATTTAATTATATATATTATATATGTACAACTTATATTTATTAATATACTTTAGGGCTGATTGGTAATAAATCATTCACTTGTTGTACATATAACAAATATATAATGTATTATGTAGAGATAAATTAAAATTGCATCATCTATTATAACTTGGTTCATATGTTAATTATATGTATATACAAATATAATCCATAAATACTCAACATATATAAACATATAATACAATTGTCTTTTTATTATTATTATTATTATGGTTGTTGTTGTTCGGAATGTGGTGTATTGATTATAAATCTAGTGCATTAGTGATCAAAATAGAAGTTTCATGCGAGCATCAGCAGATATGAAGTCCGGCGGTAAATAGAAAAAAACAACGGTATTTGAAGAAAAATCTATAATTGTCTCAATAAATTTGTAAAAAACTAAATTGGAGAGTTAAAAAAGAAAATTGACTAATGGTGGTAATTAATTATAATAAAATAACATTAATTAATATAGAATTAAACATCCATGGTAACAAGTGTATGACATTCAACTTTATCCTCTAACCTTTATTATAGAAAACTATGTTGCAAAAATGTTTCTTTTTTTGAAAAAAAAAAACTCAATTCTGAAAACCAAAAGAAACTATTTTCCCATCTGCTTTCTAATACAAGTGAAAGAGAAAGAAAATAAAATAAAATCAAGCAATGTTACCGGTTGGAGTGCGGGTAGGGCACAGCAGTATTCAATTTTAACCAATTAACTCAACCGATAAAATTTGGTTATTTTGATAATTGATTTTTTGGTTTTCTGTTATTATAGTTAAAAATTACAGTTATCAGTTATCGGTTATATTAGTGTAAAAAATACAAGTGATTTAACCGAAATAATAGATATATTATATACATTTTAAGGTTTAAAATAGTTGGTTAATTATTATTTCTACTTTTTATGAATAATGTTTATAAATTAATCTTTTTGAATTAGTAAGTAGCATATAATTATTCATTATATTTTTTTTGTTAATATTAATTATAAAATTGACCTTATTTTAGTAGTTGTATTAGTATATATTTTTGAATATTTTGTCTCTATTATGATTATTTTTATTGTCCCATTGATTTTGTTGTATAATGTAGAAACTTACAAAATTGAAAATATTCTAAAAATTATGCAATAACTGAAATATTTATAGTAATCAAATTGATAAATTTTGATTCGCTTAATTTTGGTTATAAATTTCAATCGGTTCAGTTAATATTTTAAAAATTCTAAAATTTCGATTATCTATAAAATTCGGTTCAATTAACCGAATGCATACCCTAGGTGCGGGTGATGTACCAACATGTAGTGCAAAAATCCACATGTTTGAATTGCGATTTGGAAAGCTCAACTCAATCATTCACCGAGATGTGTGCTGTTTCGAGAGTGAGTTTCAATCGAGGAGTTGGTTAGATCAGTTAGCTGATGTGCACTTGGGCTGCTTGCAATTCGTATCTAGTATAGTTAGCCCCATCTCTCCGCATGGCGTCCCCGTCCGAGCACAAGGCGACCATGATCGACGGTAGAGACCATCACTCACACTATCTGATCTGAAATCGTTGATGAAGTCCGACAATGGAAATGGAAACGATACATTTGGAAAAAAGAATTAAGCGGAAAGGAATCTAAGTCGAGAAAAAAAAATGATTATATTTGGGGGAAATTTTTTTAAAAAAAGAGGAATTTCAAGTAATTTTCTCATAAGCAATTCTCAATTCTCTCATGGTTAATTAGAAATTAAAAAAAAAGAAAGAAAAGAAACCAAATATAGTTGCTACATGTATGATTCTTATATTAAATCAAACCATTCTATTTTCTTATGAAACCACTGAGCTATTAAATTAAGGCAATATGAATCCGATTAAAGAGGGTAAAATAATCTAATAAATTAAATAAAAATCCAAATAGATATAAATTCACATAAATATCTATTAGTTAAAGATTATATAAATCCATGAAAGTTCTAAAAGCTCTTTATTAGAGAAAAAAAGCTGTAAATTTATTTACAAAGTTTACCTTTCTAACCCATATAAAGAAAAAAAATGACAAAAATTTTAAATATATTTTTAGTATAGACGCGATTTATGTATAAATTTGTTGATTAATTATATTTACGAAATATTAATCACTGTACATATATCATGATTTTAGTTGAATCGATTCAAAGATTTATTGACGGATTTTATTTAATTAAATAATCATAATTAAAGAGGCAGAGGGAGTCCAGAATAGTAAATAAAATATGATTTTAACACAAATAAAGACATTAAGTCACCACATGTGTGTTGAAAGACTTTGAGAAAAATGCCGGTGGCGTTTCCATAAGTAGGACTATAAACGAGCCGAGCCGAATAATCATAAGCTCGAGCTTAGCTTGTTTATTTTTTGGTTGAGTTTGAGCTCAATTTGAACTTTAATATTGAACAATATTAAAGTTCAAATTGAGCTCAAGCTCGGCTTGTATTGAAATTAAGAGATTCGTAAGTAGATCAAGTTCAATTCATTAAATACTTGTTAAAAATGCTCAAAAAGCTATTTGATAAGGAGTTCGATAATTATATAAACGAGCTCAAATTTGAACTCGATAATAATATAAGCAAACTTGAATTCAAGCTTGATAATCATATAATCGAGCTGCAGCTCGTTAATAAAATTTTATTTAGCTAGATTTAGAAATAAAAAAACAAACAATACAAATTTTAAAAGTAAATTAATACAATAAAGCAGGAAAAGTGAAATTCAACAAATAAATTAATACAAAAATAAAAAATACAACACAAGATCAAATTACAATAGCTCAAATTACGAGTTTCAAACACAATAATGAAAAGTGGAACTACAACTAGAAAAAAATAGACTCTTCTTCCATATCATCATAACAATACATAAATCTTGATATTTTACAATGGCATTACCCTGTAAAAGCTAACACTAATAAGTACTAATAGCAATCTTCCATGTCACAATCAAACAAAAAAACTCAAGTAAGAAATGTTACGGCACGAAGTAAGCAACCATACTGGATTCTATCTTACGAATTACAAATTTGTAACCTTGTAACTTTTTAATTACAAAATGTAATTAATTTTACCTTCATCCAAAACATGCAAGATTTCAAAAATAAAACTTTGTATAGATCTTGTTTCAAGAAAATGGTACATGAATAATTGCTAGGTTTTATATATACAAACTTTTCCAAACAATAAGAATGCTCAAGAGTTGCTTTTCTCTTGAAATTCTTGTAGGGATTGCTGATTGAAATCGTAGATGGATAGTAGTTAGAGTGGGTTAACCATATTGAGAAATGAGTTCGTTTTAACCATAGGATAGTCATCATATATTACATATTTTTTATGTGCTAAATTTTTTATGGACACAAAAGCTCAAGTCATTCAATTGAAGGCACATGAATCAAATTTCTTTGTGCATATGTTTGAGCTGCAAATCTCATACTGCCCATGATACTGCCAATGTCTGTTTTATTTTGTTGCCAAGTAACAAAGTTTGATATTGCTTCAAGTTTTATTTTTGCCAAGCAACAAAGTTTTATTTTGCAATAATTTTATGCATGATACTACCAAAGTTAAGCATGTTTTGCTGCAAAACAAAAGCCCATCTACAAAGCTAAATTCAGTCTCTATACATGAAGTAGCAGAAAATCCACAATGCAACCCAATACATAACAACAGTGAAATTTGACACATTCATATACTTTTATTTGGATATATTCTCATTAATGCGTCACTATCAAAATTAATTACGATAATTAAATAAATTAAATACTATTATTCCATATCAATGCACATGCAATTAAGACAAATCTAACCCTCCTTACGATGCAGAGAAGAAAAATAATGTTCAATGAACTAGGTAGTTTTCCCATTCAATAATTACCCTTAAATAGTAAGAAAAGGGCAAAAAGTTGTCATAGATTCAATCACAATTAATACAAAGGGGTCTTTAGACTTCACCAAAAAAATATATATATATCATAAACGGGAAAAAGAAAAAAGAAAAAGTAAAAGTTAAAACCTATGCTTTTTGGAGAGATTGTGCAAACCATTACCACTTTCCTGGAGAAATTGTGAAGCCGCTGATTTTCAAATTTTAGATCATGATTCGTGCAAGGCTAGTAAGCTTTTTGTGCCTGAAGTGTTTGAAATTAGAGGAGAGGAGAAATATGTGGGTGAAGGCCGCACTTAGAATGAGAAGAGCACACCAATAGATAGAACAAAATGGCGAAGTCTGTGGTTGAAAGAGTGCCAGTGACAGAGAATGAGAGAAAAAGTTTGCAATGAAACCCTAAAATAATAAAAGACTATAAAACTAAATGGCTGTGAAAAATTAAAAATGGTGAGTTTTCAAAACCCTAATAGTTATTTAATATATTAAAATAAGATATAAAACATTAATATATAAATACGTTCACAATATATGTTCACGAGCTTCTAAGCGAATAAGTTCACGAGTTTATAAATGAACATATTCGTAAACTAATAAACCAAACACTTTTAAATTCGAATTCGAAAAGGCTATCAAATTTAATAACAATGACGACCGAATTCAAATAATTTTTTTTTTTTTACTGAAATCCGAATAACTAGTGATCAGCTTACTTTGTTTATACTCCTATCCATAGGCCACCTACAGTGCCTACTGCCTTAGCAATTAAATTCAATTTGACATTCTTCTTTTAAGAAATTTATGTTAATGCCTAAGCCATTAAAGGTAATTTTCGTTAGACATAAGACATAATGCGCTTCTCTAATTGTCTTGTTTGACTGTTTAGTTTTCTAAATTATTTTTTGGTTTAATTTGTTTTTTTATTCATATTATCTTTTTATATTTTAAAAAATTGTAACTTCATGCCACCAAAACTAACTTGATAATAATATTCAGTATATCAATAATGACATGATAATATATCAACGTCAAAGAGTAGAGTGTTATATCTTTCTAATATACAGTGGACAACATAAATAAAAAATTAAATTTAATAGGTAACTAGACAACAAAAAATTTTTAGAATCAGATTTGATATCTTATTTGAAATAATCAAGTGTCGAACCAATCATGATAAAATTATTTGGTTTTATATTTTTTTTATTTCTCTTAATTTTTTTTTAAATTTTAATATAAAAGTGAAAAAAAAATAGAGCAGAGAGAATGTTAAAAAAAAAATACATTTTATTATGTTTACTTTAGTCATTATAAAAAAAAAAAATTATTACATTTAATAAAGAAAAGGGTGTATACAGTGGACCAATAAAGAAAAGCGTGTTAGAGAGAATGCTGATGACATCAGAAATATCCCCAAGTTGATATTACCAAATTGACTAAAGGTTGAATATGCCAATTGAAGGATGATGTGTCAGTCTGTAATTGGTTCAACCAAACCAAAAGCCATAATTTTTTTTTAAAATATTCCATCTCAACAGTATGCTGGAACTATCACTATCATGACGTGGCGTAGAATTGCTAACTTCGAAAAATCAGCGCAGCTTAGTCAGTGAGTCATCTCATCCTCATTGCTCAATCTGCATTTAAACTTTTTTTTTTGGAAAGGTTCTGCATTTAACTTAAAAGCTTCTTCTGTTTTTCGTTCGGTCAGTGCACTTTCCGGCTGGCAAGGGAAATTTCGAGTTCAAACTTCCAATTAGGCTTGGCTTGCAACCAAATAAACTAACTCCTTATTTGGGAACTTATTTTAGAGAGAAAAGAAAATTGAGGGAGAAAATAAATTTTATTTTATTTTTTATTAAAAGAAAATAAGAGAGAATATTTTTCTCTCTCAATTCATATTTTCCTCTCATTTTAGAAAAAAAATAAAGGAGGAAAAATCTTATTTTTCATTTTTTCTTTATTTTCCATTCATATCTAAATAAGATAACATTATTTTCCTCTCATATTTTCCTTTCTCTTTTATTTTTTACTAATTCAAACGGAGTTATTTTTCATTTTCTCTCAATTTTCCATTCATATCTGAATAAGATAACGTTATTTTCGTCTCATATTTTTCTCTCTCTCTTATTTTCTAGTAATCCAAACAGAGTGTAAAAGACTTTATATACAAAAGCTAAAAACTTATTGCTTGTCAAAAGAAAAAGAAGCCTGTTACTTGCTTTTCAGTGCTAGCTGGTAATTGAAAAAGAGTAGTTTATGATTTTATTTGGAAAGTAAAGGAAAAGGTGGAGAAGCGAAGGTTGCCCTCTTCACAAATCTGCCTTTCATTCGAGGCCTTTTCTCAGCATTCAACTTCCTCACCTCGTACCTTATTTTCTTAGAGAACAACCTGGTTCTTCTCTTTTCTCTGTATCTGGATACTCGTGCCTCTCTTCCTCCTCCCCCCATCATTACACCGTACTGTCCCCCGAGTACTCCACCGCCACCACCACTTGTTTCTCCATATACATGCTGTGCTTCACCCCCGCAATTACCCTGAAACACATTCATTCCTTTTTATTAGCATAATATTATTATGAAAAGAAAAAAGACATGAATTTAATGATAATAGCAATTCAAATTCATAATTATTCAATGGGTTATATAAATTAAACTCTAATTCAATTTAATAAATGACTTGAGCCTAAAGCTAATTAAATTAGCAATTTTACCATCCAGTCAGGCCAGCACTCGTCGGGGTCAACTTCCGGACGGTTGCCATTAGTCCAAGGAGAACCTTGGCTTGCCCATGCTGATATTACTGCTTCATAGTCTAACCTCAACAGTATCTTTCTGTTCTTATTCTTCTTCTTTTTCTTTTCACCTTCCTCTTCATGATATTCTCCCTTGTTCTTCATCTTCATTTTCATCTTCTCGTCTTCATCTCCACAGGTTGCTGAATCGTAGTCGAAGCTAAACTCAAAAGGAGGTTCTTTTCCCATATCAATCTCAGCATCAACATGACATTCCCTTACAGCTTCTTCTTCTTCTTCTTCGCTAATTTCATCGTCTTCAAGCTTCACCTTTGCTTTCCCTGAAGAATTATGCTGTGTCTGTAATTGCTCTTCTTTACAATCAACAAGCCCAAGCTCTTCCATCCTGAACGTCTCATTTTCAAGACCCCTACCCAGCAGGCTTTCAACATCAGCAGCAAAGTCCGCAAGATCCATATCAGATGGGAGAAACCCATGTAGGCTATCGACATCCTGTCGCCGGCCGGCGGCTAAAGAATCCTTGGATTTGATTCCATTAGCATAAGCAAGTGTTTGATCAGTGTCATTCCCACCAGTGGTTTCTGCTTCAAGCGAAACAGTCGTCGATGTGCTTAATTCAGCAACAGAAGGATCAAAGATAGGCACCCTGTACAGAAGCTGCTCCTCTTCGTTATCTTCATTTGATATCTCACCTGAACCCAGCTCAGGCACAAACGGAACACTTTGGTGCTTTAATTTGTCTCCGATTTTGGATTGAGAAACCGGCTTCCCATGTCTCGGCGTTCTTGCCTTTCTAGTAAAACCTCGGTGCCACGATGGCGCCAAAGATGATTCCTCCGAAACTATGTCCACAGATTTATGAGACGAAATCTTTAATCGAACCCTTTCATGTCGGCGAGCCAATGGGTTCGCAGAGTGCACCGATGAGTCACAGGCTTGGCATAGAAACGCATCATCTGCAGCACAATACCATCGAGCTCGTTTTCTTACACAACTATCACAGGCTCTAACCGTTTTGCCACCAACAGCGTTGGCCACGTATTTGTTTGAAATCATAATTTTTCTACCCCCAAGAAACAAAATCGGGAAATCAAATCAAAAGAAAAAGCTAAAGAAAGGGTTTATTACAGAATTATTATTTGTTCGAGTCTTTCTTGTACAGAATACTGAGAGAGGGTTGGGTGTGACCCACAAACAGCGCTTTTCTGTATAATATAAAGCAGAGTTCACTCTCTTGATTTGTATGTACTTTTTGGGTTTGTTCAAGAGTTTTCCACAGAGAAGAAGAGATTGCACTTTTGGGACCACAACAATGCCTTATCTGGAATTTGATTGGCTGAGTCAGTGAGGATGATCCTAATCTGAGGCTTGTGATTGGTTGGATCTCTATTCAAGGGGATTTCTAGTGGGGTCACAGTGTGGTGGTAAGGATGAGTTATGGGTTGTGGGTGTCCTTTTCGTCCCATCTTTTATGCTCTCTTTGTCCAATTGCCCCCCTCTGAAATTAGAGTGTGACCCTTTTGTTTTTTGGTGTCTCTTCCTACCCCATTTCTCCTGGACCTTTGTTTGCGCTCCCCTTTATCCATTCTCCTTCAAATTTTATAGTTTTATACACAATTTTAATACAATAAATTCATTTAGATGAAAATGTTTTAAAAATAAATTTTAAATTTTTTTTTATTTAATTGATTAAATTTGTAAATATTTCATAAATTATTTTTTTCAAATATATTTTAAAAAAAAATCTATTTACATGCTTCTACGTGAACAATTTTCAAAATTCAAAAAAATTAAAAATATAAAATTATTTATGAAAATCGTTTTTCAAAACCCAATTTCAAATATGCCGAAATAGGGATGACAAATCGGTGGGTTATGATGAGTATAAGTTGGATCTAAATAGATTGAGTTGTTTGCTACCCATTAATCTATTTATGACCCATCATATCCATTTAACCCTAATCCACATATTAAACTATTTAATATATAAACATAATATATCTAAAACTTAATCGATATCTAAATTTTATTTTATAAATTTGAAACTCTAATTGAATGAATTTTGACATAAAATTTTACCACAAACTAGTTTTAATGTTCCTTACGTTCCAGTGTGTTCGGCTCACAATTCGCTCGTTGGATAAAAAATCATAAATTTACACTTTTGCCCATCTTATAGGTCTCGATAACTTAGTATTAACTCTGTATACTAATTCTTCACTTTTTTTGAGTCTGTAATTAGAGTCTAATCATATAAGTGCTATTTCGACACAATACGCTCAATTTCTGGTCACCTTGACTTATTCGATTTCGATTTGTGTGCATCAATCGCTGCTCAAATAGGCAGATGTGACAGTTTAAACGTGTAGCTATTAATTTTTTTTAAAAAAATCTATAGAAAACTTCAAAAATTAATTTTTAATAGTAAAAATGATAAATTTTTTTCCCAGTAAAACGGTAATTAATATATATTAACTATAAAATCACATAATTTATTTTTTATTAATAAAAAAATTTTAAAATAATAACATTGAAAATTTTTATGTAAACATATAAAATATACTAAAAATGATTAATATGTTAAGTAGTTTTTCTAGAAATTTTATAAGAAATTTAATAAAAATTTGAAGCGAAAAAGGTTTTTTTAATTTATATCTGGATTTAAATAGGTATTCATACACAACCCTAACTCACCCATATAATAATTTTTGATCATATTGACAAAATATTTCCACCCTTTTCAACTTTCTATACCGAATAGTTTTCATTTTCATTGGCCTCTAAAAAATTGGAAATTTTTCAAAAATACAAAAAAAATTTCAAAATATTACATTACTTCTGCTTAAAGTTTGTTTTTCAAAATTATAAAAAATACTTCAAAAATATTACAAGAATATCTAAACTCAAAAACCAAAAAGTGCAAATTTAGTATATCTCTAGTATACCTTGAGTATACTTAAATTCGGTATCATTAGAAATGCCTTGAGTATACCGTGATTTGGTATACCTTAGAAATACTTTAAGTATACCGTGATTTGGTATACCTTAGAAATACTTTAAGTATACTTTAGAATATATTGGAAATTGGGTATACCGTGATTCGGTATACCTTGGAAATACTTTAAGTATACTTTAGGAATATATTGGAAATTCCTTAGAAAATTTCTTAGGAATATATTGAGAATATCTTAGAAATTTTTTAGGAATACTTTGTAAATATCTTGAGTATACATTGAGAATATGTTACGAATTTTTTGGATATCTATTAGAAATACTTTAGGTATATCTTAGAAATACTTTAGGTATATTATCATAAATTTACCAAGATTATTAGAGATCTATCCAAGAAATGAAAATATCTCATATAATACAATCATCTGTTACCATTCCCAATTAAAGAAGTTCATATATTCTCATAGAATATAATTAAAAAAAACCAAATCTCAAAATCAAAAAGTAAAAAGTATTTTCCAAGTGAAGAACCATTAATTAAAAATGACAATTCTTGAACACCAAGCATTAAAACACTTTCCTTACATAGAAAATTTGTGGAGTTTCATTATCCTGGAAAAATTATCGTTTTTGGTGCGAAAATTAAGGTTGTTAATGGGGGAGTGGAAAAGGGACTTTGCAGGAGATGGATGATTCACCTGTTTCGGTTGAGCTTGTACCTATTCTCAGCGAGAGCCATTTCGATGGGTTTTTACCTTAATGTGTAAAAAAAAAAATTTATGAATATACGTTGAAAATAAATATATTTCCTTCCATGTATCGTTTTTTATCAAATGGAAGGGAAAGGTGTTCAGAGGCACTAAAGTCGCAATTCAAATTAGTGGTTTGAGTGCTATTGTATAATCGCTCTCAAATTAGCGATTTGAGTGCTAGTATATAATCGCTAGTTAAACTAGAGATTATACAATAGAAAAATACATGCAGCATAATACGATTCTCATAGGTCTGAAAAAGTTGGGTGGGGCAGTAAAAAACTAGCGATTTTAGTGTCTGACACCAACACTTAAAAATTTTTCTCACCCACTTATTTATTCTAAAAATTTATAATAACTACATACATATTATAAAATAAAATCTAATTATTAAAAAAAATTTATGCACCTCAATAACTCTTTTATCCTTTTTTTTTCCTATTTGCAATTTCTACTCATAATTTGCATATCAAATAATATAAATATAAATAAATTTTCAACATATAAAATAACCATCTAAAAATTTAGTAAAATTCAATATAAAAATATATTATAATTTATCACATGAAATATTACAAAAAAAATATAAATAAAACTTACCGAACTTATACTTTTGCAAAATTTCTTTTGAAAAAATCACTTAAAAATATTTTTTATTCTTCTTTCAAGCAAAACTTCCTAACTTTTCTCGCCTTAAATAATTTTTTTTGTTTGTTTTTGGATGCCAGAAGTTTTCAAATGGTATATTTATAAGTGGCCGGAGGGGTGGATGACCAAAATTGCTAGTCACACCAACAATTATAGGTCTGTCAGCACCTTCGTCCAAGTCTGAAAGATGTCCACCTATAATTGTTAGTGTAATTGGCAATTACACTCGTATAATTGCTAGTGTGATTGGCAATTTTATTGTAAATCAATCATCATTATTTTGAATGGCGATTTTTAACACCATGATGACCCTTACTCCATCATATCTGGCACAATTTAACATATGCAGAGAAATAATTTTTCATGCAATA
The DNA here is from genome assembly GCA_949630135.1 of Balakata baccata. Classification (NCBI taxonomy): domain Eukaryota; kingdom Viridiplantae; phylum Streptophyta; class Magnoliopsida; order Malpighiales; family Euphorbiaceae; genus Balakata; species Balakata baccata. Next base: position 73,328 of record CATIWF010028966.1, read on the forward strand.
TAAATTGGCATTTTTTTTATTTTCAGTATTTTTGAGTAAAAATTCCCATTTCCATCGGATTATAATATAGGCACATCAATTTGGCGAAAAAATGGATAAAATTGAAAAAAAAAAAGAGTACAAATGAAATAAATATATGTATAAATGAAAATACATAATAATAAATATGAAAAAAACAATTAAAATATGGACAAACCATGAAATTTTCTCTAAAAAAATTTGATTAATTTGTAATATTGTACTTGCATGGACCTAAAAAGTAAGGTTTTGGAACTCACTGATTAAGGGTTGATTTTGGTTTAATAAGAAGAAAAGAGATAGGATTAGGGATAATGGAGAATGGATAACGATGACGTGGAAACCTTATCAGCGCCTTCAAAAATCAAAGCCCCGCTTAAGAAAATTTCAAGCTTTCATATTCAATGGTAAATTCCCACATATTCCTTGGCCTGAAAATGACTTCCGTAATTAATGCCTTGCCCATCTTTCTCCCTCCCTCAATTTTACATGTCAATTGAAAATCTCATTTATATGATTTCTTCTTTTTAAATATCACAATATTGAATGTTGACAAAAAAAAAAAAGGCAAAATTCCATTTATCGTGCCAACATTGGGAAGGTAGGATGCATACAAACTCATTTTGCTAATAATAATAATAATAATAAATAAAATAACTCAAAAGCTTACCAGCCATTTTTTAGCTCTGCCATCCCATATCTCACCGCTGTTGGGATATAAAACTACTAACTTCCAAGTTAACTTTTAACAAAATTTTCAGGAAAATTATTCGAGTATACCAAGCAACAAAAATATATTGACTTTTAGCATTTAGTTGATTATTTGAGGTTTAATCAATGTTGTAAAAATCAGACCGATCAATAAACTGGAAAAGACAGAGCAATGGGTTAGAGGTCCAACCGGGGTTGAACCCGAATTAAACTGGTCAAAGTAATATTTTATCAAAATATAGTTTTTAATAAGCTCATATACATTAAAATATGAAACATAAATAAATTAAATCTATTTTATACATAATTATATATTCAAATATTAAAATTTATAATTTTTATAATTTAAATTAATACATAACTATATTCAAAATTATTTTTTAAATATATTTTTAATAAATAATAGAATTAATTTGTCTATATATTTTCAATTTTAATAAAATAGACAATAATTTTTAAATATTTTTAATAGAGAATTTAATAGGAATCTAAATAATTTAGACAATTTATATGTAAATTATAATAATGTTGTATATTAATAATTTAATATTGAACATACAAATACTAAAATTCAACTTTATCAAATATATTAACTCTTAAATAATTAAAATGAATATTTTTAATATTTATATATCAAAAAATATCACTATTATATATATAATTTGTTTATAAATTAAAAATAACATTTTTGTTATGCTAAAATTTCTAAAATATATATTACTAAAAAAACATATATATTACTAAAAAAAATTAGTAGATATATATATATATATATATATATATATATATATATACACACACTAAGTATTTGACACAAGAATTTTGTGGTGCAATGGTTAAAGGCTTTGACATTTTCCTCACCCATCTGGGTTCGAATCCCAACAGCCACCATTTTCAATTTTAAAGTGTTTTCCAACCGGTCAGACCGGAAGACCCTGACCGGTTTCCGGTTGGACCGGCCAGTTCAACGAATTTCTGACCGGTCTAATTGATTTCCGGATTAAGGGTATAAAACCGACCGGTCTAAGGGCCGGTTCCCGGTTGAACCGGCCAGTCCGGTCCGGTTTTAACAACATTGAATGGAAAAATCTTCTTTGATTATTTGAGATGAAGTTCCGATGAGCCATAAATATTGCTTTGAAGCACTTGATAGGTTCTTTAAAGATATTTTGACTACTATAATAAAGATATGGGTCAGTTCTTTTTTTGAGGTAAAATTTCATTATTAGACAATAATTTTAAACAAATTTTACTCGTTAGTGGTAGCAAAGAAGATATTATTAATGCATTATTGATTATGTAATATGCAATTATTGTTTAATTATGTAAACAGACATGAAAATAGTGAGTTAATTAAATTTGTCGATTGGATTCTATTAATGGGTTATGGGATAGTCTCATGTAGAACATTTGAACAACTTGATGAAAATAATTGGATTGAAATACCTTCAAAACTAATACTTGACAATACTATTGAACACTTTGATCAAATTATAGATAAAATGTATCTTTTATTTACATCTAAGTACAATGGCCCTTCTTATGTGCCATAGTTACACCTACAAATGAAATTGTCAATTTAATCAACATAAAAATGATGGAATAGTCACCTAAAGTAGAAAAAAACATATTATAGCTTTGATTCAATATGTAAAACATAAAGTAATGTTGAATCATTAGAAGTTCTTTACTGTGTTGAATTCTTAAATTTTTTATATTTTAATGGATTTCTACAGCACAAGCTGAGATTTTAAAAAAAAATGTTCTAATTATGTTAATCCAAAACATCAATCAAAGTATTGGTCTTTGCAATGGTATTAGACTAATGATTATCAGTTAAGGAATAAAAGTCATAGAAGCCCATATTCTTATAAGAACACACAATGGTGAAAAAGTATTTATTCCTCAAAGCATATTATCAATGAATAAAGGAAAGTGACCAATTATATTAAAAAGAAGACAATTCCCAGTTAGAATATGTTATTGTATGACATAAATGAAAGTGAAGGTCAAACATTAGAAGAGGTTGACTTTTATCTATACAACCATATTTTTTTTGTCATGGACAATTATATGTTGCACTTTCTAGAGTTACATCTCATAAGGGTGTACCTATCATGATAAATAATAAAAATTCTCTACAAAATCATGAACCTATGAAGTATAAAAAAAAACATTGACTACTATGATATATTTGATGATTTATTCGCCTGTCTATAATAAATATATTAATGTTTACTCATTTTATGTACTTGCTTGATGTTATTATGTTAACAAGTTTGTTATCAAATATATCATATGTGTTTGTATAGGAAATTGATAACCATGGCAGAAATATCTGACTAAAAGTTCAAATCACAAGAGTTTGAAATTTTGACAATATTTATAACCCTGTTGAGCTATATAGTTTCAAATTTTTTATGCTTAATGAAAAGGTTTATAATTCTTTTAATAATTTTATAATATACATTATACTTATATTTCTTTTTGCAAATCTAATAAAAAATGATAGGGTGACATTATACACGAAACAATTCTAAAACAACTTATAGACTATTTTAGGCCTTTCCTTATTGAAGGCAATGTATGTCGTATTTCTAGATTTGTTGTAATACCTATCCAACCAAATTACAGGATGAGGCCTCACCCGTTTTATTAGAGAGATGCCCTAAAGGCAATAACCTTTAGCACTTGATGTACACACTCATTATTCAATAAAAAGCATTTTTATTATATTGGTGTTCACTTATGTTTGAATTGATAGGGATCTTAAACTAATTAGTGAAGTCCATCATGTATAACATGACATGAAGGAATTCATGATGTTGAAATTCCTCTCATGTGCAATTATATTTATATTTAAATTATCTCTAGACATATAATTTAAAGATGAGACATTGTTAATTTAAATAGACTAGCACATATTATACTTCTTGACAATGTCAAATAGTCGATCTTATAAGCTGTAGATATGAAATGTTTAGAGTTAACATAATGATGCTTGCTAAAGTAGCTAAGAACATTAGATAACCTGCTATGAGACAATCACATAGATTCTCTATTCAATGTCAGTGATAATCTTATCATAGCAACGGTACAAATATCCTTAGACTTGAGCTATTCAAGGTTATTTTGAATATTGATTCTATACTTGCACTAATACAGAAAAGGGTTTTTTGCGACTGTTTTTTTTTTTTTAGGTTAGATGTGTCTATTTGTAAATATATATATATAAGGAGATGTATCTAATAAATGAATCTTATGCGACTATAAAAAATTGTTGTATCCGATTAGGTTAGATAAATTTGTTTTGAGTAAAAACAGTCGCATCTGATTATGATTAGATAAGTCTATTTTGCTCAAAATAGACTTATCTAACTGCATTTTATAAGTCTGTTTTACTGTATAACAGACTTATTTATTTTTTTTAATATTTGTAAATTTTTTGCATATACCAGATACTTGTAAATTCAAACTGGTAGTATTTCACAACATATATGCTTCAACTAAAGTCATTATAGGCTTTCAAACATCTAAATTAAACTACAATTCATCAATCAACTAAAATTCAAGCATTCTAAATTGAATTATTACAACTTCAAGCCTACAAGGCTAAACAATTAATCAATATCAACTCAAATTCAATATTTAATAAACAAGACTCATTGTATATAAACATAATGGAACAATTAAATATTAAAAATATTGTAATACAATTGTTTCCAATCTTGAAACACTTAAAAAAATAAAAATTGAATTAAATTTATATACACTCACGAGCAAAAAAGTCAGACTACATTTCTCGCACTTCATCAATTTGGTTTTTTCTCAAAAGTTGTCCACAAAATAAATGAAACACAAAATAGAAAACATTAAAAGAATTATAATGTTGATATGAGTATAAAGTATAATAAATTGCATATAAGTAATAGAAATAATATTATCGTGAGCAATTGAGTATCCATGCTATGGTGGGTTATTATATCGTACATATATATGAATATATAGTACCCACATTTAACACTCCAGTTGTCGGGTACTTACAAAAACATCGAAACAACAATTACAAAAGTTGATATGAGTATAAAGTGGAAGATGAAATTCAAATTAACTAGTATATATAGAAATGATAAAATTCTTATGTTGATGAAATTCTAATATAAGGAGGTCGAGGTGCATCTCCCAGCAATATATCAGTATAATCTATATATCTTAAAAGATAAGTTTATATATTAAAACATGCAGTCAATATAAACAAAATTTAGAACAAGATATGAGTGCAAGTATGTGATAACTTACATATTAATAGGTTCTTTAATAGGTAATTTTCTACTGGAGTTGTTGAGAGGGTCTAAAGTATACATCACTCTGTGCATAGTTAATAACAATCAACATCCAGTATTGACTGTAGATATATAAAATAATATTAAATTAATAAAAATGTCATGATAAAATTTAATACAAATGTTTTAATGCCAAAATTTATCTTACTTTTAAATATATGACAGTAAAATGAAATTCTTAACCATCTATGCCTATAGAGCATCTACTATATAATTCTGCATGGATTTCTTGTCCTTCATACATATCCTATTTAAATAACTTGGATAGAAAAAACCAATCAGTGCAGATGATTGATTACATACTCTATAAAGGTACCTACATGTATGAAGCACAAAACTAATAACATAAGTTGAAATTGCATTATAATACAGCAGTTAAATATTTACCATTTTCAACTATATATACTATAATCACTTACAACATAAAAATTTTGATGACCGAGATATCAAGCCATTCCATGGAGAGGAGCTGAGTGTCTTCTCAGCCGATAAAGGCTTAGTTGTCTGTGCCTTGTGGATAACAAAATAACCCTTGGGGAATAGCAGTTTGAAAATGAGCTCATGCAAGCTGAGCATGCGGCTGCTCAAACTTGATAAAATTCTTACTTCAACCAATGGTTTCGTGGCTGATTCTTTGGTAAAATCACTACCTTGATCAAATTGTGCTTTCTTTGAAGGTTGAATTATATTTTTCTATCAATTAATAGTATATTATTACAATGTACTACTAAGTAAGTAAAATAAAGTGATAATACTATTTATTAAAGAATTAGGGAGTGAGATATAGAAGTATTAATGCATACCTCCCCATAGAGGATGAGATGTCGTGGTCATTGAACAAAATTACCATATGCCTGACTAACAGTATGGAATTGGCTTGTAGACATAGGAAGTGGTTCTAATTCATACTGATGAAAAGGGAGATCCATAGATACCCTTAAGTTATTCGGGGCTATAGGAACGCCATGTAGCAATGCACCTAGAATGCTTGAATGAATCGTGCCCTTCGCCACTATGATTGTTTGTCCATCACGATCAATTGAAAGGTGGCATGACCCAGATATTTGTATAATCATCAAACCCCAATGTTGTGTACTATTAAGTCATACACTAAGTGTAAATATGAGTGTGTATAAATGGAAATTGAATTTGTGTGTAAGTAGAAATGAATAAAATTCATAACTTTTACCTGTGTATCTCCCACTAGAACCAAAGGGTCAACATAGTGGCAGTTGCTAAGCATATGGAGACCAGGTGAGGGACCCACCTCTACCTCTACCTCATGTACAAATTGAGAGGACTTGCTGCTAGTCCCATACTGCATCATCATTATGGCCTTAAATTCAACCATCTACTGAGCAAATTTAGCTCGTAGTTGCGAACTTACCTGAGAAGATACTTCCTCTCTTAATGTTGCCATTTCTTCCTGATTTGTTTACTAAAAAACAGGATAAAGTGGCCCTATTGCCTACACCGTGAACAGAGCCAGAATGTTCAGGCTTGCCAAGTGCACAAGTCAATCGTTCCTTGACCTCTGAGCCTTCTCTCATGACGAGACTTAGGAATTCCAATTGGTTGAACGCCTGCTAAGTAGTCATTGCAAAATTCAATACCCTCTTCAATTGAGTACCTTAAGTTATATTGCCTTCAAGTTGATAACGGTTCCTTACATACCCTTTTAAGATACCCATGAATATTTCAAATGGATACATGTATCTCAAAAAAACAGGACAACCCAATTTTATCTCTCTCACAAGGTGAATAACCAAATGCACTATTATATCAAAAAATGAAGGTAGAAAATACATTTCAAATTGATATAGGGTAACAACAACTATGACACCCCACTTATATACTAGGAGTGATTCCAATATATAAGCAGAATGCCACAAAAGTAGCTAAATAAACCTGTGCAAATTTAAGCTTTTTCATATAACAACTTAGTTCAACGTTCATACTCGATTTGACTTTATCTTTTTACATCACATATCACTTGTCAAATGTTTCGTATTACCAAAATTAACCGATTTATGACTTACAAGCTTTATACATATTCATATAAGTATCAATTGAATCACAGAATAAAATATTTTCTTAATTATGTACAAAACATGTTAACTAGACCCGTGTGCATGGACAAAATGGAATACAAAAGTGTAGTGTCATAGACCCACAAACTGGGTCTCAATGTCTCATTTGAAATGGGCTTTGACTTTGACTCTTCTTTATCAACTTCAGATCTACTATGTACAAGTTCTTGAACCTGTGTGATAAAAACTCACACTAAGCCATTTCTAACTTAGTGGTACATATAAACATTTAAGTTCTTCTAAGCAATCACACAAGTGCAAGGCATACATAACTCATGGTATTTTTATATAAACAAATCAATATATGCATAATTTAAAAAATAACATACCCAGGTCATACAACAACATTCATGTTCCTTTATATCACCATTCCTACACTGCTTCTTAAGTCACTTAATAAGTTTTCACATTTCTTTTTCTCCCCCTTTTTGATTTTGACAATCAAACTATGCAAAAATATTAAATTGAAGGTTCAATAATCAAATTAACATATAAAGTTACATGTATTCAAAGTTTCATATCATTTGAGGATGCACAACATATTAATAAGCGAAAGTCAAATAAGTCAACCTTAAAAAGTTTAAATTTTTGCTTAGATGTGTTATTTTTCTCCCCCTTTGTCAATATCAAAAAGAATTAGATATGGAGAAGATAAAATATAGTTTTATTAATAACATAGAGAAAATACATAATTGTGGATAAAAAATAAAAGAAAAACAACAAAGAAAACACAAATTTCTAACTAATCATTGCCCTTCTCTTCATCTCCATTATCTCCTTCTTCTTCATCACCTTGCTCCCCCTCAAATGGTGGGGGTGGTTCAAAGTTATGGGTGCACACATTCATATTAAGTTGCCCTTGCATGCTTTGAATGTCAAGGTGGAGATGTTGCATCATATCCTTCAATGTGGTGAAGGATTGCATTTGAAAGTCATAAAGACTTTGCAATGTGAGTTGTTGAGGTTGAGGAGGTCGTGGTGGTGGAGTTGGAGTTGGCATCTCTTGTGCACTTAGGCCTTCTCCTCCTATTGAAAGACTTGCCCTCTTCCTTATGGCTTCTTGAGTGGCCTTTTGGGCACCATGTTCCCCAAAGGTGTAGAAGAAGGAATCAATATCTTTGGAAGGTCGCCCAATCGCCTTGCAATTTAAGAGATATTGCAAGTACAAGAAGCTTTCATATTGAGAGTAGGAAGAAGAGAGAAGTGCACAATTTTCTTGCGTCATAAGTTTGAGATGTCTTGCAAGAAAGGTAATTTGGGCATGGAGTGAAATGGTGCCCTTAGTGGTGGAGGCCATGGACTGGAATTTGTCTAGGAGAAGATGTGCCATGTCCGTAGGCCTATTGTATACCATAGCATAGATGTAGAAAATGTCCTCATGGGTGACTTTCTCATTGCTTTCACTCTTTGCATGGATTGTGAAGGTGATGATGCGATGAAGGATGAAGTGAGAAAGAGTCTTGATATGCTTGGCATTTGATCTTTTGTCAAGCCTTGTTTCAAGAGAAATTTCTTTCCATACATCAAGAGGAGAGAGATGCATGACTTGTGTGTTGATGAGGCCCTCCTTTGGGAATCCAAAGGCATCTGCAAGTTGATGCTTGGTCATCTCTTGTGGTTGGCCAAAGAGATGAAATTGAAACCCATAATAGCCAAAAGGGTGTTTGACATCTTTGATGACTTGAAGTGTGGAGAGGAACTCAATGGTGAGTTCATCATGACCATCTTTAAAGGGCATGACAAATATAGTCCACCCCATTTTGTCAAGAGTGTGCATTATTTCATCCTTGACACCCAATCTATCAAGATCTTCAACATTGAGAGATCTATTGGAGATGAACTTCTTGGATTGTATGTTGGCATATCTTTTCTTTTCCTCATTTGAGAAGGCATTGAAGATGTCTTGAAAGGAGGTTACTTGGATGAAAGATGCCACCCTTTTGCCTTTGGTGGCACTTGATTTGGAAGTGCCAACCTTTGGTGCCATTGAGAGAAAGTGTTTGGAGAGAAAGTGAAAATTTTGGAGAAAATTTGGAAGAGAGAAAGAGTTTTGATACAATTGTGAAGGGAAAAAGGGAAATAGTGAAGTATTTATAGGGGATGAAGAGGTATGTTACCGTTTGGGAGAAATAAATGTAAAAAAAAAACTGATTTGTGGTAGTTACAAAAAGGCTGCCATTGAGAGAGTCCCAATTGGGACATAGGGGTTCCCGATCGGGAACCTTCTAACGGTTGGAAATATTAAATTTTTGGACTGAGTCTCAAGGGGGTCAGAGACCCTTCCCGAGCATGTATGTTAGAAATGGTGCAACGGTTAAAAATTTTAAATGTCTCAACCGAGAAATGGGGATTCTGAAGGGTTTTGATCATGTATCACATACATATAACGCAGCGGAAAATAAAAATTTTAAAAACCCGAATGAAAGGATTTTCATGTGCCAATTAAAACTAATTTAACCAAAGAAAATTCAGAATTTATACCTTTATAATTTCTTGATTTTTCTTCAACTTCTCACCTTGTTGGGTTGTAGCAAACCACAACAATCCAATC
>CATIWF010028971.1:0-20880 GCA_949630135.1 Balakata baccata
TTCATATCATGGACTTTCATTAATCAGTTTAAGATCTATATCAATTCATATGCAAATGAATACTAATATAATGAAAGAATGCCTTTATAAATGTGTACACTAAGTGCTTAAGGCGATTGCCTTTTGGGCACATCTCTAACATTTGGTCCCATCATGATTTCCTTCATGCTATGTTTCATATCGAAGACTTTCAATAATCAGTTTAAGATCTATATCAATTCATATGCAAATGAATACTAATATAATGAAAGAATATCTTTTATGAATGTATACACTAAATGCCTGAGGTGATTGCCTTTTGGACACATCTCTAACAATCTCCCACATGCACTAAAGACAATTGCCATTGTACATTACATCACAGTCGAGGATATGACTATCATATTCCCTTTGGGATTTTGGTCTAGTGACTCAATCATATATTTATTGATCAGTGGAAACTCTTTCTCTCATTACATCATATCTACCATTGATTTCTCTAACTAATTGGAAATGTTTTGTAGATGTTTGGATCTTTGATGAGACCATGATTCCTTTGCACATGTAATAGCTCTATTGTTGTTCCAATCATATTGGATTTACAATATTAGGATTCGCTTCTAATTTTGTGGTGAATTTTACTTATCCAATCCTGTTCCTTGGCTGCCTTAGAAACTACAATGTACTTTTAGTTGTGGAATTTGTAGTCTTCACCTGTTTGGAACTCTTCTAATCGACTGCATAACCATTTAATGCAAATACATAGCACGAAAAGGATTTTGAGTTATCCTTGTCGAAATGGATGTTGGCATCCATAATGTTTCTTACCTTAAGCTTATTGTCTCCTTAGGTCAAGAATACATCCTCAATTCTTCCCAAGTATTTAAGGAAGTTCTTGACTGTCATCCATAAACCCTTGATGGGATCATATTCAAACAAAAAAAAATTATAAGGTGCTAGAACCGAAATATACACACACACAAAAATTCAAACAAAAAAGCCCCGCCGGGTGCACTAAAACATACCAGTTTTGGTGTTTGTTTGAAAAATTAATTAAAATCATTTTTAATTAATTATTGGATACTTACAGAGATTCAAACACATTCTCAATATGTTTCCATAATCAAATTATAAAAAAAATTATGAACAGCCCCATCATACAAACCAAACAACATCACAAGTTCATCAAAATGTAATTTTCAGCAAATTTGCAATAAATTCAAAATTAATTATTTTAATCACATTCAAACCATTTTTGAATCAAAATAATCATTCTCAATCATCTCATAATCAGATTATAAAAAGAAAAATATTTAAAACGAATTTTATAAATTAATTCTAACATACATACCATATTCTAGTTATACTAGATATTAATTTGCTCACCTTAAATTAATTCAAAATTAATTTCCAAAAAATTTCCAAAATTTCTAGAACCTCAAATCATCACTTTAAGCATCTTTAGGTTAGCTCAAGTCCATCAAAATAATTTTGGTATAAGCCAAGATCATCAAGATAAATGAACAAACACATAAGACGCTTAAAATGACACATTTACAATATACAATTAATTTGAAAATTTAAATTCAAGCAAATTTATTTTGACATGCATATAATATCAAAATAATATATTTTTAGTCACATAACAATTATTTCAAATGCTGGAAACAAAATATTCGTATATAAAAAAAATCAAACAAAATAGTCCCGCTGGGTACCCTAAAATATACCCATTTCGATGTTTGTTTGAAAAATTAATTAAATTAATTTTAAATTAATTATTGTACACTTCTAAGGCTTAAACATATTCTCAATATGTCTAAATAATTTTTTCATAATCAAATTACAAAAAAAAAAAATGAACAGCTCCATCATACAAACCAAACATCACAAGTTCATCAACAATGTAATTTTCAGCAATATTGTAATAAATTCGAAATTAATTATTTGAATCATATTCAAGATATTTGAATTTGATTAGATTATTAATAGAAAAATATTTAAAACAAATTTTACAAATTACTTTTAATTTTTCAAACTAATAGAATAAAAAATGCCAAAACCGTACAATCCAATTTGCACATTCAATTAAAATTCATTTTAATGCACAAAAGGGGCTCTGATATCAATGTTGGGTTTTGAAAATGTATCATATACAAGAAACACTGCGGAAATTAAATTTTTCAAAATCTGGTTCATAGGATACAACCACTACAAGAAAAATGACTATTAGTGATGAAAAATTAACAAGTATGGAAATCCTGTCATTAAATGTATTATTTATATAGTTCTTTTATGAGGGGAAAAAATTGCATCATTAAAATCTTACCTTTTATGGAAAAATTCTAATTTTATATCAATTAATAAATATTACCCTCATTATTAACCTTAACATTTTAGAGGGAACTCTTCCCACCAAAAATTTACCTTTTTTTGCTTATTTTAAAAAATAAAAAAGAAAAATACTAATAAAAAAAAACCCAATCTCGACTTAAAAGAATGAACCTCTTAGAAAATTCCGAATATCAGAGAAGCCATTCCTGTAGCCCTAACTTCTGCAGCTCACTAGAATCTCATTTTTGGATTCTGCTTGATTGTTCGCACGTAGATGGACTAGACTTCTTCAACGCTCATGGGTCTGTGAGATTTTCTGACTGGATTTTTGAGAATCAGTTGATTGATGTTGGGTTCATTGACTCAAGATTCACCTGGAACCGAAGTACTAGAACACGCTACCCAGGTAACTTTAATTGCTTTCTATACAATTATCATTTAATTTCCATTAATTTTACTTCTACTATTTCATTTTCATCTCTTCTTGTTCTCCTCTATGTTGACTTTTGATGTTGAAAGTTACTCATTTTAATGTCTGTTTCTAAACTGTAAATAAATTATCAGCTTGATTTGATTATGTTTAATTATATTATAGGCATTGGCTTGAGATTTAGGAGTATTGATCTGTTGTTAATGAACTGTTGACTAGTTAATCAATTTTAGGGATTGGGTTTACTAATTGCGAGATTTTGCTTTTTTTACTTGCTGAGAACTAGGGATTGACGAGATAGGTTGTGCCTTATGTAGGCATTATATTTGTGACAACTTTCAGCCAACTTTCTAGCTTCATCAGCTGCATTTAGATATTTAGTAGCTTCATTAAGACTTGAATCCCATATCATTGATTGTTGAGTCTCCCAACTCATAATCTTCTCTTGAATAACATTTTGTTGTTCTTCAATCTTAGGTATTCCCTTAACCTTGTTTTCATTTTCATCAATTATTCTTATGTTAAACAGTTGACTGTGAAGTTATGCCAAAACTTTAATATGTAGTTAAAAAAAACTCTCTTTCTTGCTCCCCATTTATATATATAATTTGTTTTCGGTGGTAAGAGTAGAGTACCAAAAAAAAATACAAAATCAATTATATTTCATATATATTTACATAGGAATCTCACAGCTTGATAGGAAAGACATTGCTTTTTCTAATCTTTCTTTCTCCTTTTGTTGCTTTCTGTCTTGCTTTAGGTCTTTTAGTTTTTCTTTATTTCTTTTATTTCCTTTATCTTTTTTTTCTTTTCATTTTCTTTCCTTTTTCTCTGATTTTCTCAGCTGAGGCACCTGAATCTCCTCACTCCTTTCCTTGAGGATTCAGAGATAATGATTTCAAAATAATGGTAAATTGATTTATCAATATGATATAATCAATGTGCCCAATGTGAACTCCAAGTTAGGCTTCTTCTTGGGGCTTTATGACCTTACTTTTGATATTCTTTCATATCTTAAGCACTTTAGATCCATTTCTTTTGTTGTTATATATTAAAAAAATATATTAATATTTCATATTTTAGTATAACAATAAATGATAATATACTGAGGAAAACATACATAGCTAGAAACAATAAATGAACATTGTCAATGCTAGCAAAGTTAAGGGAAGTGTGTGAAGGTGGGAATCATAAAGACATTTTGAGTGGGGGAATAATAGAATATCTTTATAAAAAATATTATTTGATCTATTTTTTTGTAGTTTCAGCAATAAAATATTTATATTTTAACAGTTCACCATTTCTATTACTAGTATTTTAATACAAATAAAAAAGTATAAAAATAAGTTAAACTATATAGCATTAGTGTATTTTTCCAAATGTGAAAGAAAGGAAATATGAATATTTTTTTTTAAGAAAATGGTACATTTTTAAAGCCTGCTAAAATGTGTCCATTCTGCAGCCCCAATAATTAATACTCCTCAAAACTAAATAATTGAATAAATTTTTCATTGATTGACATTATTCAGTATTTGACAGAGACTAATGTTGCATTATTGTACACTTTTTATCCTATCATGCAGCTACTAATTAACTTATATAGACCTCAACTATTTAAAAACTCAAAGAATTATGTCAATTAAATGATTCATCAAGGGCTCATGTTCAAGGTAATAGGTTTTCTTTTCTTCTCTTGAGATAAAAAATAATTAAAAACAATTCTTTGGGGCTAAAAGCTTGAGCTTTCTACATAAAATTAAAGAACACCTTTCTCCACAAGATTATGAGTTGTCTCTTTGAATTAAATTTGCGAATGTGCTAAACAAGCATTTGAAAGGCCTCTTGCCCTTTTTCTTTCTTCCTAAGTTGTATGACTTAAAGAGAAAATTAAGGCATATGCTTTTGTTCAATTATTAAAAAAAAGGAAAGAAAAAAAAAATCTGCGTGCATGTAGAATAATAGTCTATATTTAAAAAAAAAAAAGGAAGCAAGAGAGGACAATTTTGAAAAATTGATATATACCTCAAGGGATGATAAATTTGCAGCATCAGAATCCTTAGGTTTCACATGCAACCAAGCTTCCATGCTATAGACCAATAGATTAAGAGAATATTTCCTATAAGTGAAAGCCATACAAAAGAAAAAAGAAAAACAATAGAGAAAAAGAAAGCTATCTTCTACGGTCTTATTTATAGTTATTCCTATCCTTCACTTTACATTTATATAAATATATAATTATATATATGATTTTTATATTATATATATATATATATTATTTTTAGGTTAATTTAGTAAATAAAAAATTTTGTTCACTCTCTTAATTGTCTGGTGAAGATTGGCTATTATTGTTACAGTGTAAAAGTATATTGGCCTTCTACATTATTTGCTATAAATTATACATTCATATGAAAAAAGCTTTGAGATATATGAGGGTGAATGCTTCCTTTTGGAACTTAGATAATTATATGTAAAATATTATTTTGTTGCATGGTAGTGATGTATGGGGCCATGGGAGATTAAACTCTTTTAAGGTTTCAGTTTTCCTTCCTACTTGAGGTTGTTGGGCTCCCTACAGGTTGCCTAAGTTATTTCTTTTGGTGTAGCTGCTAGTCCATGATTTCTTTCTAGTAAATTTTTTGACTTGAAATTGTGATATTGATTGTAGGATGTTAGAACTCTATAACTTTTTTGTCTCTCTTCTCTTCCATAAATTATTGTGTTATGCTTTTATACCATTTTATTTTTTTTGTGTTGATCTTATCATTTATGTCAATTTGAATTTTCTAGTCTTCATTGATTTTATTTTTTCTCCTACTGTAACTTTCATGCTGTCTCTATTAACAAGGCTATTTTTGCTTTATATTTTCTGATTTTCTATTAAGCTTTTTCTGAAAACATGCAAGTCAATGCATTTTTGTGCTAAATTTTTTCAGAACCTTAGTTGAGTATTTTCATGGTTTAAATTAAAATGGACGTTAAAGGCATTATAAGTTCATATTTTTGCTCAACAAGCACATAATTAATTACTATTCTAAAATTACTTATTAAATTTCTATATATTATATTAAACAAAACAGGAATTTAAATATATGTATATAATAAGTTTACAAAATTTATTAATATTGATTACCTAAATACTTTTACAAATTAAAGGGGTTTAGATAGTATTGGATTTGGGATTCAAAGGGCACTAGCACGCATCAAGGTTTGGATTTTTGCTATTTGGGTATGGTTTGTCCAGTGGTTTAAATCAACATTCTGATTCAGGTAAGTAGGGTTAGTGATCAATAAACAATTTAGAAAAGAAAGTGCAGTTTGTGTAGAAAATTGAAGTAAATTATGAGGTGGGACTGGGATCCTAAAACTGTAGAGGGCTAAATATATAGCCAGCCTCTCATCGGCTTTTAATTCGTTGCTCTAAGGCTACTTTTCTTCTTACCAAGGACAACAAAGACAAATTTTGTATCTTTTATTGTTCAATTTTTATTGGGAAGTTGTGTGTTATTTTATTAATTTTGGATGTTACTTTGTAATGAATGCTAGTTTGTTTATAAGTTTTTATAGTTGAGTGATGCATTGTAACATATTTAGATTGTACAATTAAATTAACTTTTTAACAAGGATATATAGATGGGCAGAATTTTTTAGGGGAAATTTGATCAAAGGCCTATAACTTGCGGATAGGCGAAGAGTATCACAAATAGTGGAATTAGCTTAGTTCCCATTTATCATTCTCTCTCTTAGTTGCATAACTAATAAAAAGCCTTTATACCCACTCTTTTCTACATTTTTGCACCCCTTATATATATATGTACATTCTACATAGCCAATAATAGTTGTAGGCCTATCAACTATTAGCAATTGAAATTTATAGTTTATATTCCATGATATGACAATATTTCCTAATAATATTTCATGTTAATTTCAGGTCTACTTTTTTGGCATAAATTATAACTTTTTTCTTATTTTTTGAAATGGCACCTTACAAGAAATGGATGAATTTTTTCAATGATCGATTCAATGAACAATACCAAGTCGGTATTGAACAATTTTTGAATGATGCTTTTGCGAAAATGAGGGAAAAACATGAAATACGTTGTCCGTGTGTCAAGTGTAACAACACTGATTTTTGTATGCAAGAAGTGGTTGAGATGCATCTAAATGTGTATGGTATGATGCCAAATTATACTTATTGGTATCATCATGGTGAATGGATTGGTGAGCCTGAATCTGAATCTGAATCTGACGATGAAATAGATGAAAGTAAAAGTGATGAGGAGATGCAATAAATCTTATAAGATATGTTTCCTGATCAATATGGTTTTGATAAGAATGAATTGGGAATCGGTTCCATAAGTCAGAATGAGCATGGAGAGGAACCAAATGATAAAGCAAAGGCGTTTTATAGGTTGTTGAAGTCCTTTGAGCAACCTCTTTACCAAGGTTGTAAGGACTCTAATTTATTTATCCTTATCAATTTGCTATACATAAAGAGCATTGGTCGATGGAGTAATGAATCATTTGACATGTTGTTACAAATGTTTAAAAGAATACTCCCAATTGGTTCTTCTTTGCCAGAATCATATTACGATGCAAAAAAAAAATTATTAAAGATCTTGGTCTATCTTATGAAAAAATAGATGCATGTGTCAACAATGGATGTTATATTGGAAGGATGAAGAAGAAACTGACTCATGCAGAATATTTGGTGTTTTAAGATGGAAAAAAGATAATCACAGTAGGGAAACTAAAATTCGAGAGAATGGTAAAAAAGTAGCAGTAAAGACAATGCTTTACTTTCCTTTGAAGCCAAGGCTTCATAGATTATTCATGTCTAGGAAGACTCCTTTAATGAGATGGCATCATGAAACAAGAGTGGATGATGGAGTGATGAGACACCCAGCCGATTCTATAGCTTGGAAATCCTTTCATGCAATGCATAAAGATTTTTCGTCAGAGCCTCGTAATGTAATACTTGGTCTTGCTAGTGATGGTTTTCAACCATTTACTCAGTCAAAAACAACATACAGCATTTGGCTAGTAATACTCATTCCATATAATTTGTGTCCCTAGATGTGCATGAAATAATATAACTTTATTCTTTTAATGCTCATACCAGGTCATGTGGGTCCTGGAGATGCAATTGATGTCCATCTCAAACCTTTAATAGAAGAATTGAAGGAATTATGGGAAGTAGGTGTTGATACATTTCATTCTTCAACTTGTCAGAACTTTAAATTGCATGCATCATTATTATGGACCATTAATGATTTTCCAGACAATGGGAACCTATCTGGATAGAGCACAAAGGGTAAGATGGCATGTCCTTATTGTAATAAGGATACTTGTTCTATAAGGTTAGCTAATGGAAATAAGCAATGCTATATGGGTCATTGGCATTTTCTTCCTAGAAAGCGTAAATGGAGGAATGATAAAAGTTCCTCTGATGGAACTAAAGAGTTGAGACCACCACCAATGTCACTTTTTAGAAATGATGTACTTGCTCAAGTGAATGATCTTGAAGGAATTACCTTAAATAGAGATGTTAGCAAAAAGGAGAAAATATCACATGATAAACAAGGTGATAATTGGAATAAGAAAAGTATATTTTTTGAACTTCCATATTGGAGTACTCTTTTATTATGACACAATTTGGATGTGATGCACATTGAAAAGAACATATGTGATAGTGTGGTTGGGACAATCATGAATATGAAGGGGAAGAGCAAAGATAATGTTTAAGGACATATTGATTTGGAAGCTATGAAAATTACACCTGAGTTGCATCCAATTCGTAAAGAAGATAAACTTGAATTGCCCATTGCATCCTACACATTATCTAAAGAGGAGAAACACTTATACGGTACACAATATTGTTAAAGCCAAAAATGGCACAATTTTAATGCCGATGATGGTACTATTATTTAAAAAAAAAAGTGATGACACTATTATTTAAAAAGTCGATGATAGTAATATTATTTAAATAGGCTAGTAATGACAATATTAAAAAGGCCGGTAATGGCAATCTCGTATTCTTATTAATTAGTTCGGATATAAGTGTTACAGGCTGTACTAGAACAAATAATAATAATAATAATAATAATAATAATAATAATAATAATAATAAGTGGATTAAATAATGGTAAGATTATAGTATGCATATTGATTGTGAAATAATTAATTTGCACATTATATGAAAATTATTTTAGTATGTGGGATTTCTTTTGTGATACATGTATAATAAATATGGTTATATATATAAAGTAAAAGGTTTGCATGTTGTAACAATCATACAACATTTTACCAATAATTCAAGGTTCACAAACATATTCCACAAACATTTTTTTTTATCACAAGCCATTTATAAGCTGATGTCCAACATGCATTGATTTCTTGTTAACTTCGCACAACCCAACTCAAATTTCCTATATAAAACTCACCAACATTCTTTTTAGATTCATAAGATACCATAGTAATGTTCAAGTTCCTACAATAATTCCTCAACTAATCCATTTAAATTCATTTACTAATTTTACATGCCAACATACCTCATAATCAAATTCAACCTATCTTTAGCAATTTTTAAAACATTTACTCATGCCATTTATAGATCAAGATCAAGCATGCATCCATTTTCTCATTTATACCTTTTTAACATACTATTATATTTTCAAAACAAATCATGAAACTTTTAATCAACCAACATATCATTTTATGTTCATACATATGCCACAACATACAATTCACTGTTTAATCACACAAATCATTTAATCAAAATAACAAACATATATTAGGGCAAACTAAAATGCATATATGTACAAACCTTAATGGAGATTTACCTAAAATCTGAACCTATAGAGCTTGTTTATCTTTCTAGATGGTCACCTCCTTCTTCAACTTATTAAGAGCCTAATTCGAAAATATAATTGACCAATATATTGTTACAATACTTATTCTTAATATGGTTTAAACAAATAACTAAAGTTTTTTCTAAGTTGCAATGTAACCTTTATGGACTATTGACTCCATAACTTTTTCTATACTTGTCCCATTTATATGATTCTTAATTTTATTTAAATTTAACACATAATTCTATAACTTATTAAAATTTCAGAATGTTTGGAGAATTGTACATTATTCGGTGCCATTCCAAAATTTGCCCTATCTTCTATCCTTAGGCAATTTTGAGATACTAAATTTAAAAATTTATATCTTTCAACATGTGTATTGTATTATTGTGAAACTTTGTACAAACTTAGATAGGATAATGTGAAACATTTTTTATGTTTACTATATTTATTAATTCGATCTATAAGGTCATTAATTAATAGGGACAATATAACTGATCCAACACGAGGTACCTACCCGACCATTGTCTTTTCTTATATTCATAAATCACAAAATACACAACATTTTATAGTAAACTTCCAGGTTTAGCTAAGACATAGACCTAAAATTTTCATGTTTTATACTTTAGTTAATTAGGTATATAAATAGTTCAAAAATGAGTAAAAATTCGCTTGAGCTGCATAGGTATAGGGAAGCATCTCAATTAAGAGACAATCATGATTCATTCTTTTATAACTTAGCCTAAATAGCATAACTTTAAATGAAATTTGGTAGACGACTAGAATACACATAGAGATACAACTTTCATGTTTTGAGCTTCCATTGATTCGATACTTAAAATGATCAAAACAAGCCAACATAGTAATGTATCTTGTTGATATTCCTATATGAACCAGCCTCAATCAATTACACATATATCTTTCCATAGACCAAGTCTTGCAAAATTATTAATGTAGATATAAACATAAGACATAAATGTACAAGTTTTATGTTTAAACTTTTCCAGAATCAGTCTCTATGGGTATCAAAAGCAGAGTGCAATATATTGTCTATACACAGCTCTAACAACTCCAAACAATGCTAGAACAATGGAGAGAAGAATACTTACTAAGAATAAATTTATTTGGAGTGAGTTTGATGAAAATTTTGAGTGGAAATATGGAGGAAATAGGGCTACTATTGGGGGAGGAAGAAAATAAAAGAAGGATGTAGAAGTTAGCCTGTCTTTCTTTCTTTTCTTTTTCAGTTGTCCATTTATTTATTTTTATTCTTTTCTTTCTTTATTTATTCTATTTCTTTTTTCTATTATTATTATTTCTATATTTTTACATAAATCTAGTCCCACTAGTCCTTATTAAAAATGTAATTTAATCATGTGGTCTAATTTAATCAAATTAACTTTGTCCACCAATTTAATTTATTTTAATTTCTAATTTAGTCATTTATTTAATTTCATTCCTAATATTGTCATATGGTTTCTATGTACATCACACATTTATTCTAATTATACCCTAATTATGGGTGTTACAAGTAAGACATCTCGTGGTGTACTTAGTAATGTCTTTCTTCATGCCCACCCACCAATACTTAGTCTTTAAATCCTAGTACATCTTATCACTTCACAGGTGCATGACATACCTACTATCATGGGCTTCCTTGAGAATCTTCTACCTAAGATCCTCAATATCTAGTACACATAACCTACCTTGGTAGAATAAGCAACCATTTGCCTCAATTGTGAAACCGAGTCTTTCCCCATTAAAGACTAACTAAGGTAGCTCAATTAATTTACAATCTCGTTTTTGTACATCCTTGATTTCTTACTTAAGAGTGGTTCTGATGTGTGCAACTCTACCACAACCTTCCTGCTCAAAGCGGTAGCTACTACATTGGCCTTGCTTGATGATAGTCTATAACACAATTGTAATCCTTGATCAACTCAAGCCAACGTCTCTGTCTCAAATTTAGCTCTCTCTGGGTGGGAAAGTACTTTAAACTCTTATGATCTGTATAAATAAATACTTTTCTCCATATAGATCTTCAGTGCAAAGACTATCACTGCCAACTCTAAATCATGGGTAGGATAGTTCTTCTCATGCAGTTTCAATTGCTCGGAAGCATAAGTAATCGCTTTCCCTTCCTGCATCAAGATGCAACCCACTCCATTGTGAGATGCATCGCTATATATGATGTACTCCTTGTCGGGAATCGGCTATGTCAAAACTAGCTTGGCACTTGTCCGTCCATTCAAACTTTACATCTTTCCTCAAGAGCCTTGTCAAAGGAGAAGCAATCATTGAAAAGCCCTTGATGAACCTTCTATAGTAACTTGCTAGTCCAAGGAAATTCTTGATTTTTGTCACGTTCTGTGGTGGCTTCCAACTCATGATTGCCTCAACCTTGCTAGGGTCAACTCTGATTCCCTCTACTGATACTATATGTCCCAAAAATGTCACTTTATTTAGCCAAAATTCACCTTTCGAGAGTTTAGCATAAAACTTGTGCTCTCTGAGAATCTACAACACTATCTTTAAATGTTTATCATGCTCCTTTAGATTCTTTAAGTATACCAAGATATCATATATGAAAACAACCACAAACTAATCTAGATAAGGTCTAAAAATTCTGTTCATGAAATCCATAAAAGTTGTTAGAGCATTGGTTAACCCAAATGACATAACCAAAAGCTTGTAGTGGCCATATCTTGTTCTGAATGTTGTCTTAGTTATATCTTCCATCTTGACTCGTAATTGGTGATATCCGAATCTCAAATCTATCTTGGAGGACACCCCTGCTCCTTTAAGTTGATCAAAGAGATCTTCAATCCGTCGCAACGAATATTGGTTCTTGATATTGACCTTGTTCAACTGTCTGTAGTCTACGCATAACCTTATAGATCCATCATTCTTTTTCACAAAAAGCACTGATGCACCCCAAGGAGAAACACTCAGTATAATGAAGCCCTTATCAAGAAGCTCCTGTAGTTGAGCCTTGAACTCCTTCATCTTCGATGGTGCCATTATGTATAATGTAGAGGAGATAGGCAATGTGCCTGGAGTAAGCTCGATAGAAAAGTCTACGTCCTCTCAGGTGGCAATCCTGTAGAGCTTCCAGAAACATATATGAAAAATCTCTAATAGCAGGGATATCCTTGAGGTCTGGACCTCTCTTTCTAGTGTCAATGGTATGAGCTAAATAAGCTTCACATACTTTTCTCATCATCCGCTTAGCCTTCATCATGGATATGACTTGTGGAAGCTGAGAGAATAACTTGCCTCTCACCAAAATCTCTTCTTGACCCACTATCTTAAATATCACTAACTTAGACTTGCAGTCTACCACTACCCCATATCGAGAGAGCCAATCCATGCCTAGGATGGCGTCATACTCATGGAAAGGTAATTCAATAAGATATGTGGGAAACTCTTTCCCATATACTACTAAAGGACATTTTCTATAAACCTTGTTCACTATCACATTATGGCCTAAGGGATTTGAGACCTCAATCTCATACTCTAAGTTCTCCCTAATCATATTGTATTGACTAGGTATGCTTGTGCAAATATAGGAATGTGTAGAACCTAGATCTATAAGAGCGCATATATCAGAGCCATGTAGAGAAAACATACCCATTATGACTTCAGTCTCAGTCTAATCTTCCCCTACCTTCATGGCATAAGCTCTCACTGGTGTGTGACTAGACCCTAGTCGGTTCACTATCTCTAAAGTTGCTAGTCTATATCTACCTCTATCACCTCTAATCTGCCCCGATCCCTTGCCCGAAGCAAGCATTGAAACCTGAGTCTGTATGGGAGCTTCATGAATTGGGTGAGGACAATCTCTCTTATAGTGATCTCTGGATCCATAGTTGTAACATGCTGCTAGTCCCCAACATTCTCCTTTGTGCCTTTGGCCATAAGATGTACACTCCAATAGTGGCCTCTCTGAGTTAGGTTACTAGCAACAGTGGAGGTGGCTCTAAAGGGTAGTCCCTGCCTAGTGGGAGCTGAATGAGCACGACCCTGACTTTGTCCTCTCTACTGAAATTGACCTGGGCCTATGCGAGCTTTCATGCTCGATGTTTGGGTGGCATTGAAAGAAGGCTTTTTGAAATCTTTTCTTGATGACTCACCAGGCCTTTTCAAATTCTTCATCTGCTTCACACTAATAACTGATGCAACTAACTGGGATAAATCTTGGTACTTATGTGCAACCATATGAAACCCAATGTTTGCATTTAAACCCTCTTCGAATCTACAACACTTGTCAGACTCATCTGTAATAATCCTAGCTGCATATCTGCTCAGTCGGGTAAACTCCCCCTCATATTCTTCCACTAGCCTGCCCCTCTATCTTAGATTGAAAAACTCACGTTTCTTGTTATCCATATAATCCCATGGCACATACTTCTTTTTGAACTCTGTCATAAAGAAATCCAAAGTAGGCGGCTGTGGTGCATGTAGATTCGTCACAACTGACTTCCACCGAACATATACATCCTCCTAAAGTAATGAGACCGTATACCTTGCCCTAAGATCATCTAGGCACTAGAGATCCTCAAATACCCTCTGTCTTCTCTAGTCAAAACTCAATAGCAGTTGCATCATCATCACTCTTACCTAGAAAGTCTGTAGCTCCGTACTTCCTAACTTTATCCAACTGTACTCTCGGTGGCGGTGGAGGAGGAGTTATTGGCGGAGGAGGTGGTATAGTCTATGCTATCCTCTATAGCAAAGCTAATATTTTATGAGTCATCGAGTCAGGAAAGTGACTAACCTGATTTCCTGATAGTGGTTGTGAAGATGGGGCAACAACTGATCCCTGAACACTAGCTTGGCTAGGTTGATCTCACTTTCATGCTTTGGAAAGCTGCTACTACCGTCAACCTCATGCTCGTTACTAGCCATATCTCTCTTGTACCTACACGCTGATATAGAAAAGCCCACATTAGAGTCATATAGGCCAATATGATATTTTGTGATACAATCCATCCCTGCCAAGGTCTAGAATTGCCTAAACCTAGGCTCTAATACCAAAAATTTAATACCCCACCATATAATCAGGAGACCTTTCCCAATTACATAGAGAAATATTACAATGCATGAGAGTTTTAAACTGATTTTTATAAAATAACTTTGCACCATGGCCATGATGAATTAAAGGAAATAAAAAGAAATAGTTTATAAAAGGTGTGTCAACATTAAGTTTCATAATATAAAAGTTAGGGCCTACACATGCCCAAAATATTTACAAAATTCATCAAAATATAACCTTTACATGAATTTAAGGATAAACAAAATCTAATTCCCAACCCAAAAGAAAATAAACAAAATAAAGTTGTATCACCCACCCCAATGACTTGTCCTTCACTTTCTCTCTCTATGGGCTTTTCCTATTGTCAGCAACTTACTATCTACACCTTTGTGTGAAATATTCATACGCTAAGCACAACATGCTTAGTAGTACCTAATAACATATAGATTTAATTGACATGTATGCATGAACATTATACACATTTTAATATGTATGCATGACAAAGTGAAATATCTCTAAAAATCTTTCATTTCATCACAACAATATATATATATATATATATACCTCAACTATATAGAAATGTACTATAATGCTTAAAAAGGTAAAACATGCTCTCTTTTTTTAAAAAAAAACTTTGCACCATGGGCATGATGACTTCTCAAAATATAAAGTAAATTTTTGAATATGCATAGTGTTTGTAATATTTTTTTTTTCGGATAACAAAATAAGGGCCTCAACCTGGCCAGAGTTACACAAAAGTTCATCTTAAAATTTAAAATATTTATATTCAAGTAACATATATAAATTTACAGTCCCACCCAAAGAAAAATAACAAAAATATATATATATATAGTTGTATCACCAACCCCAACGGGTTTGTCCAGGATTTTTCTCCTTGGCCTTTTTCTATTGGTCAGCAAATGATCTACTATCTTTAATCTACGTGGGAAATCAACATCCATATGCTAAGCATAAAATGCTTAGTGGTACATAATAACATATAGTGTAACACCTTATACCTATCGATATCACTTATACTTATATCATATTATCATGTATTGCATAGAATAAGACATAGTCCTATTTATAATGAGGGATAATTTTTTTTGAATCATATAACATTTCACTTTGTACCATTTAGCAATTCAGCAAAGCATAACAGCTTGATATATACATAATATATATATCACATCATTGCGTATTCACTATATTATACGTGTACAGACATACAGTCCAAAATATAAAAGTCATGTCCCTATACATATGTGAAATACAGGGAGAGAGATTGGTGAGGCTCGGCCAATAATCTGTGATTCATGTCTTCTATATAGTATGCACCTCCAAAATGAGCTAATTACTCTTATTTGCCTAAAAGATGATGCAATTTGATGAGTTGCAACTCAATGAGAATAATCATCAAAAGCTTTCTAAAGTATTAAATCAGTCGCAATTACAAGTAATAATCGTCATTCGTATACATTTTGCATGTCATTCTATTTATCAATATCATATGAATATAAATAATATTAAATCATGTAAACATTTCATTTGCTTATACTTATGCTTATGTCATTTTTTTTTGTTGTGTCTAGGCTAAACAGACACTGACCTGGGTTTTTATGTGAACATTTGCATTTGCTAGCTAGCTTGATAATTTGTAACATTTGCACCTTCGTTAGGCCATAAGCATTTTCTTTTGCTTTTGAACATTTGTTTGGGCCATAGGCCTCTTCTTTTGCTTCACAATGCTATTTAGCTAGTCACAACGCCTTTTAAGTCCACATGCATATGCATTTTCAATAACTATTGCATTTATATCATATTGCATATTGAATCATCAATCATTTACACATGAGAAAGCATAGCCTTGTAACCTTGCATTTAAATCATCCATTACTTTTCCATATCATAGGCATACCATAGTAATCATATAATTCATATAATAGCAAGTTAGGTCACATTACACGTAATAATCACATTACATGTAGCACGTAATAATCACACGTACCAAATAAATTGTTTAATACTTAAACTCACTTTTCCTTTCAATTTTGAGCCTCTAACTTATTGTCTTTCATTTCCTTAGGGATCTCCAATATGTTGTGAGCCTAATTGAATGTATAGTTGGTCAATTGGTTGCTAAATAAACTTAGTGAAACTTAAACAAATTGAAATATGTATATTATGGACCACTAACTAGGTTTTGATATTATGGCAGTGTGACCTTCCTGTGTTCAGTGGCTTATAATGCTTTCTATACTAGTCTATTTTGCATGATTCTTATTTCTAATTAAAGCTAACATATAGAGTTATAACATATCTAAATTTGAGACAAATTGGACCATTGTGGAATATTTTATATTATTTAAATGTGTGTTCTATTTTCTACCCTATTTTAGACCTTAGGTAGTTTTGGGACACAAATTTGCTTCTTCATATCTTACAACATGTAAGTCATATTTGTATGAAACTTTGTATGAACATAGATATGTTAAAATGAAACATTTTTTATGTTGACAACTTACATCCATTCTACCTCTAAGGACCTCATATGGTAGGGTAATTGTGACTAGTCAGAAATAGGGCTGGCATCGGGACCAATTTGATTTGTGAAGGCCATAACTCACCACATACACAACATATTAAGGTGAATTTATGACTAAATTTAGCTAAGACATTTACATATAACTGTTATACTTTGATCAATTGCAGATTATGTCTATAAGGAGCTCAAAATGGGCAAACAACTGACTGGACCTACACAAGACACTAAGCAGGCAGCTCAAATATGGAACAGACATGACTCTCTTGCCCATAACTCAACATTCCCCCATAATCGGATCCTGAAATTTTGTATACACAAGATAACACATATATCTACAACTTTCATGTTTTGAGTTTCATCAATTACTGAATCTATCATATAGAAATAGAATCGAAATAGTAGATGATTTAGCTAGGTTCCTCAATGGAACCAATTCTAGTCCGATACCAATATCTTTCCACAAACACCAAATGATGCAAAACTATTTATATAGCCATATACCTAAGACAAAAATCTACAACTTTGATATTTTGTGTTTCTCAAAAATTTGTCTCTATCTTGAAGAAAATGGAGCAGTAACAGACTATTGCCAAAATAGAATTCCAGAAGTTCATGTGTGGTAAGCAAGTGGATTGCATGCCATAAATCATAAACTATTAGTCATGAATTTAACCTAGCAAATCAAGTAGAAAATCTGACTTACAAATGGTCATTTTCTTGGCCTTCTTACTGGAAAAGAATTTAGGAAAAAGAAGGGAAAAGAGCAGACTTCAAGCTGGAAGATAAAAATGGCCAACCCCACCTTTTAAGGCAAGTTTAGCTGACTCAAATTTTTTTTTATTTTTTCTGATTTATTTAATAATTTAAATAATTAATTAATTATTATTATTATTTTCTCTACATATTTACATGTACCTAGTGCCAAAAATACTTTCTAGTCAAATTGTCTACTTTAATTACTTTTACTATGCCAAATTTCATTTGTTTCAAATTTAATCATTTTATTTAATTTCATTTTCAGTATCTTGTGCCCTTATTTAAATTATAACTAGACACGCACGACTTGCTCCTATTGAAATGAACCGACTCATGGCAAGTTTATCTCGTGAGCACGTTTAGCTAAAATCTCTATGTATGCATGTGTTTCATGTGAATAACATTTATAAAATGTACATGTTCAAATGAAATCTATGTGATAATGCATATATGGACAGTCGAGGATGTTACATGCATAGACTCTTCAACAACTAATGTTCTTTTATTAAATCTTCTATAGACTTTGTTAGAGGTGGAATAGCCAAGAAATATGCCTTCATCTGACTTTGAGGCAAATTTTCCAAAATTGTCCTTGGTATTTAATATGAAGCATTTGCAACCAAATACTCTAAGATATGAAATCTTGGGTTTTCTTCCATTCCAAAGCCCATAAGAGGTTTTATTCAAAATTGGTCTTTTAAAAACACGATTTACAATATAGCATGTCGTATTAGTGGCTTCCACCAAAAAATAAGTTGGTAGACCATATTCATTAAGCATTGTTCTAGCCATTTCTACCAATATTCTATTTTTCCTCTCAACTACTCCATTTTTTTGAGGAGTTCTTGGTGTTGAAAAATCATGAAAAATACCATTTTCCAAACAATAATTTTCAAAAATTTCATTTTCAAATTCTTTACCATGATCACTTCTAATTTTAAAGATGCAATATCCCTTCTCATTTTGAACTCTTTTGGCAAAGTACTTGAAGTTTTCAAAAGTATCACTTTTATTAGCTAAGAAAATTACCCAAGTGAATCTATAATAATCATCAACAATAACAAATGCATAGTATTTTCCACCCAAGCTTGCAACTCTACTAGGTCCAAATAAATCTAGATGCAATAGTTGAAGAGGTCTAGATGTGCACAATTTTTTATTTTGAAGGATGATTTGTGTTGCTTGTCTCTTTGACATGGCTCACAAGTTTTGTTTTTCAAATACTTGACCTTTGGTAGTCCATCTACTAGTTCATCTTTGCTAAGGCTTTGAATTAAATCGATGCTTGCATGTCCAAGTCTTCTATGCCATAGCCAAGATTCTTCACTAATAGACATAAGACAACTAGAAGAGACATTAGATAACTTGTGTAAGTCAATTATGTAAGTGTTGCCATCTCTTTCTCCTTTGAATATTTCTTGACCATATAAGGAGATCACTTAACATTCATTGGAGCTAAAGGTGACTTTGTTTCCCTTGTCACATAATTGACTCACATTCAAAAGATTGTGCTTTAGGCCATCAATAAACATTACATCATCAATAATTGAAATACCGGTCAATCCTATGGAACCAATACCAATTACCTTACCCTTAGCATTGTTCCCAATGGTAACCTTACCTCTATCAATATGTTTGAGACTTGTGAAGAGGCTTTTGTTTCCCATCATGTGCCTTGAGCATCCACTATCCAAGAGCCAAACATTTTCATTACTTGCAGATTTAAGGCATACCTATGAAATATAAATTCAAGTTTGTCTTTTAGGTACCCAAACAACCTTAGGTCCTTGGAGGTTAGCTTTTGAGGAATCCCAATGGGATTTCCTTATAAAACAATGAATGTTTATGTGCCCAAACTCCATGCAATAGTGGCATTGCTTCTTTTTAAAGGTTTCTTACCACTTAATAAAGGGTTTTGGCCTTATAACTTTCTTATTAGAAATATATGAAGAGGAGCAATAACAAACACAATCATGCCTAGTGGGTGTCTTTCTAGGTGCATGCCTCTTATAAAAGAAGGCATGGTTGGCTTTTTGAGATTTTCCTCTTGAGCCATGTGAGCCTTTACTACTTTCCTTTTGAGTAGTGGCTTTGGTGTGTGATTTAATTTTAGCCTTAGAGACCCTTACCTTAATTTAGGAGGTTTGTGGTGTTGAAACTTTTACAAAGATAGTTTTAGATGAAGATCATGTTCCATTAAAGCCTAAGCTATATCTCACTAGGGGAGGTCTTTGTGATTCAATGAGAGTATCCAAACTTTCCTTCCCTTTGTGAAATTTAGAAATAGAAAGTCTTAGTTCCTCAACTTTATTTTTCAAGATGTTATTTCTTTAATCAAAGAAGTAGTTTAGGATCTTGATGAAAGTTCATCTAATGACTTCTTGAGAGAAGCATTAGAGGTTTTTAGCTCTTCCACAACCTTTTGAAGGTTTGATAAGTCATCCTTAAGCTTGGAGCAATTTTTCTTATGAAAATCAGTTTTCTTTTGTATCTTTCTAATTCTAGGCTCAGGACCACAATAAGATCATCATCATCATCAACATCATTTAAGTATAAAGAAGAAGAAGTGGATGTTACCTCATTGGAAATGTCCTCCAAGGCCATGAAGGACAAGTTGACTACATCTTCTTGGCTCTTCTCATCATCACTTGATGTAGGATCATCCTATGTAGCTTTATGGCCCTTATCCCCTCCATCCTTGCGAGACTTGCCTTTGTACTTCTTGAGTTAGGACATTCGAATTTAATGTGGCCTTTCTTCCCATATTCATAGCACTTTATTGTTAGAGATGTGCCCAAAAGGCAATCGCCTCAAGCACTTAGTGTACACATTCATAAAGGCATTCTTTCATTATATTAGTATTCATTTGCATATGAATTGATATATATCTTAAACTGATTAATGAAAGTCCATGATATGAAACATAGCATGAAGGAAATCATGATGGGATCAT
>CATIWF010028973.1:0-12997 GCA_949630135.1 Balakata baccata
CATAATATATAAATATATAGACAAAAGGAAATTTTAAAATTATGAAGCTCTGCCCTACTTTTAACCCAAAAAAAATTATAAATTCATAAATTAATTTTTTTAAAGAAAATTTTGAATTTTCAATAATTAATATAAAAGAGATAGAATTTAAATATACAATCTTCTCCCTTATAACTAGGATTTTTATGGTTCGTTTTAGTCACTTTAAACTAAAAATTTATAACTAAACTAATAATATCGATTGTTTAATATGTTACAATTTGGAATCGGAATTTTTTACCAAACTAATAATATCGATTCGTGTCGTGGGAACATTTGGGTGGCTGGTCCTTATTTTAGTGCATCCCAACAGCAAATCAATCTAAAACGGAAAATAGTAAATTGGTCTATGAAACTTTAAAATGATATCAAATTAACTTAACGCTTAAAAGTGGTAGTTTTTTCTAAAACATTTCATTTCTAAAATAATTTCAATATTTTAAGATTTTCAAAGCATAAAAATTTAAGAAATTGACATAAATCATACTTTCTATACATCTAATATTATTTTTATATCACAATTCAAAAACTACTAAAATTAAAATTTAAAAAATTCAGAATTCTAATTTTACTCTTAGTATATTCTTAATTATATAACATTATTCCCTCATATTTAGGAATCTATTTTTGAAAGTTTAAATTTACGCATTAATTGCACTATTTTCAATTAATCCTAAAATTCTTAACTGTTTAAATCACTCGTATATTTTAGAAATCTAAGTACATATAAAAAGTCTACAAAAAAATAGAATAAAATACCACAGGCATCAATTTTTATTTTTTTAGTATATAAATTTTATATGTAACATATATGTGAGAATTTTAACTTAATTAAAAATAATTTAAAAAATAAAATATAATTTATATGTAAAATATATGCAACAAATATGTAGAGATGTATATGTAAATTTTATATGTAACAAGTATGTGAAAATCTTAACTTAAAAAAAAAAGCAAAATAAAATGCATATACGAAATATATGCAACAAGTATGTAAAAATGCATATATGGATTTTATATGTAATATATATAGAAGAATCTTAACTTAAACTTAACAAAAAATAAAAATATTAATTTAACATATTTTTTAAAATTTTAATTCAATTCCCAATGCATAAAAAGTGATGGTAAAAGATGATAATTGGATATATTTTTAATTACAATAAAACTGTTATTTAAAGTTAAAAAAAAAGTAAAATTATCATTTATTTTTATGCACGTTCAATAATTTGAGTAATATAAATGTATAAAATATATATCAAGTATATACTTATAATACATTTTTATATGCATTTAATAATTATGAGTAATACAAATATATGTAAAATATATACTGCATATATAAATATGATATACTTGTCATACATTTTTCATGCATTTAATAATTATAAATATATGTAAAATATATACTATATATATAATTACCATATAACACAGATTTTCAACTTCCTCTATGTTTTATTGGTGAAAAATGTAGGAAATAATTAAGAAAGTAAGATTGTATTTCAAATAGAAAAATTTAGAAACAATAATAGAGAGTATAATTTAAATCATAAAAAAATGCTCTAAATACGAGTAAAAAAAAGTGTAGGATAGAAGAAAAATTATTTAAAATATAAGGCGTAAAAAAATTATTCTATATATTAAATTAATAGGGAAGTCTAAAATAAAAATAGAGTATAAAAAAATTTATTTTATACTAAAAAGGAATAAGCCGTGTAATTTCCGCTAAAAATTTGATATAGTTTTTGAGATTTCTTGATCTCAAAAATATGAAGTCCATTTAATATGTGGTTACGCCTTTTTCAAGCTTTTTTTCCTATCAAATTTCTGTAAAATGTGTAAATTTATTTTAAAAAATAGAAATAAAATTTCAAGAACTCTGAAACAAAAGTTTTATTGATATAAAAAGAAATTATTATTTTTTCAGCATTTTTATATGAAATACATACATTTTTTAATCTGCATTACAAAACATACAGATAAAATAAAAAAATCCAAAAAGTTATATTTTCAAGAAAAAATTACATGATTTATATTTTTTTTAATTGTTTTATTTAAAATATTCTTCCAATTTTATAAATTTCATTTTTTTACATTTTTTTTCTTTTAAGAAAAGCATTTTTTAAATTTTATCTTTCAAAAAAGCATCTTTATATTTCAAAATTTCTATTTTTTTCTAATAAATTTAAGGATGTGTATTTCTGAAATAGTAAATTTGAAAAAAAATATATTTTTTGAAAGAAAATACAAAAGGAAATTTATCTGTATATTTTTTTATTAATATTTATGTGCAAATCCCAATCATTAGCGAGTGAAGTGATAATGAAGATTTGTAACCGATGATGATGGGTTTATCATACCTTCGTGTTAGGACTACGTGGCCCAAATAAGCCTTTTTGATAATGAAGCACAAGTAATTTGCTACTCCTATCAAATCGGCAATAAAAACGTTATTTTACTTAATATGAAACTCTACATACGTGACTGGATGATTGACATAAAATTTGAAATGCTTATTCCAGTAGAAAGAAAAAGATAAAATAAAAAAATACTTAAAAAAAAATAAAGCAAGGTAATTTAGGTATAGTAGAACATTGTAGCAAATCTTCTTTATTGGACAATTGTTTTTGAAGGAAGATAGTTTCAGAGCATTGCACTGATCCGATGAAAGAGAATCCAGAAATTATTAAGATAAAAAATAAACATGCAGAAGAGATTAAAAAAAAGGTAAAGCAAGACTCTAGTCTCTCTTTTTTTCCCTCTATGAGTTGTGTATTACCCACGTATCCTTTTTTACCAATGAAAAAAAAAGAGGAAAGAAATAGATGTGAAGAAGGAAACAAATTGTGTAGCATGATTATAGAAGTTAGATAGGATTTGTTTAATTTTAAAAGACAATGGTATTAAGGTAAAAAGTAAAGTCAAAAGGGGTCTTTTAGTTAAATTAATAGAATGCAGGAATTTTGTTAATTATATTTTAAAAATAGTCACTCAGTGTCTTTTTTTTCTTATATTTTGGATTTACGATTATAGATTAAATGTCTGTCGATAAATGATAACAATTTTATAAATAAAATAAATTTATATAACTATTAAATACACGGTGACAATTATTCATCACTAATTTATTGCTATAAATTCCTTATTTTATTGATATATATTTATTAATTTATTAAAAAAATTCATTGAGAATAAAATAAAAATTGGTTAGTTTATTACTTAAATTATATTATAGACAAACAATTAAGAAAATAATATAATATTTATTAAATTAAATACACAATACATCTTCAACAAGAAATTTCAATTGATTCACATCTACAAATCAAAATAAAAAAAATATAATTTCCATTAAATTAAATACACAAAAAAATGAAATAAATATTTACTAATAAACTAATGAACTTTTTACTAATAAACTAATGAATCTTTACTTTATTAGATTTATAACAAATAAATATGTATCAATAAAGTAATGAATTTTTATTTTATTATTAATGAACCTACAATTTATAACAAATAAATCTACAGTTTAGAAGTTATAATTTATTAATAATAAACCTATAGTTTACAAGAAATGAGTATTTATTTTATTTATAATGAACTTACAATTTTATAACAAATGAATATTTTTTAATAAACTAATGAACATATTTACAACAGACGATGAATATTTATAAAATCGTCGTGTGTTTAGTAGCTTGTTTTATTTACAAAATTGTCACCGCCTCTTATATATGTAATGAATTCTTAATCCACAATATTATATAAATCAGAATCCATGATATAACAATCAATATTGAAGCTGTTATTTCTAATCTTCAAAATTCTAAGGTGACTAAAAATTTTATGACATAAATGCAAATTAGTTGTTGAATTTATTATTTATTTATTTATGTATAAATTTCTCCAATTTTTACTTTTGGATCACGTGATTAAATCAGTTCATAGCTATCTATTAAAAATTAAATTATTAAAGTTTTAAATTTTTAAATATTGAAGTCTTAAAACATTGTTCTTTTTTTTAAAAAAAAAAATGAAAGTGGATACTTCAACTAAGAAATAAACATCATGTTCACTCCAATAGACTGGTTCTAACACTAAACAAGAGCTTCTAGCAATTTGATGGACAACTCTGTAAAATAGAAAGAGATATAATTAAACAATATTGAATTATGCCAGCCAAAATGTTGCAATCTTCAACAATATTTTCTACAAGGAGGAGTTTATAATTATGAAATTTTCTGAGGTTGAATTAGTCCACCACGCTATTCATATGCAAAATCAATTATAAAATGACATACATCTAATTATTTTTTAACATTACTTGATGTGAATATAATTCGTATAATTAATAATTTAATCTACTGAT
Organism: Balakata baccata; assembly: GCA_949630135.1. Classification (NCBI taxonomy): domain Eukaryota; kingdom Viridiplantae; phylum Streptophyta; class Magnoliopsida; order Malpighiales; family Euphorbiaceae; genus Balakata; species Balakata baccata. The sequence goes on from CATIWF010028973.1 coordinate 4,415, forward strand.
GTTAAATTGAATTTAAATAAAAATTTTCCTATAATCATAGCATTGGTAACTGAAAGTGCATGAGACTCAACAAGCACATGTGCCCAGCCGTTTGCTTTCACCATTATTCACGAATGCTGAGACCTTCAATGCCTGTAGGGTCTATAAAACCCAAAAACTTGCAAACAGGGGCGGATGCAAGAAGTCTGTGGGGCCATTGAACCTTGTAAATTTCTAAAAAGCTATATAATAGATATGATATTTTAAATATGGATCCCATTAAAAAATAAAATGAACTTTAATAAAATTTAGAAAATTCTTTCTAATTATTTATAAAAAAAAATTGTTGAAAAAATGAGCGATCATTGCTTGAATAATTGTTTAATAGCGGGTGAGTTTCACTCACGGTTTTCCAATTATATAACTCGTAACAACTTAGTACCTGAAAAATTATTTGTAACACAAATGTATCTCAATTATCTAACTCGTAACAAGTCGGTACCTGAAAGATTATTTGTAACACAAAGGTACTCTAATTATATAAATTGTAACAATTCAATACTTTAAAAATTATTTATAACACAAAAATACATCAACTTTTATTTTATAACTAAATAGTATTTATATCTTCAACTATTAGAGTTCATTTAGTATTGTGTTTGGAAAAAAAGTTTTTCAGAAAAAAAAAATTTGTATTTTTAACTTTTTTGAGTTTTGAAAACTATTTTTGGTAAATACAGATAAATAGATATTTTTTCCAAAGTAGATTTGAAAAAAAATAATTCATAAAAATTAAAAAAATAGTCAATTAAATAAAAAAAATTCAAAACCTACTTTTGGAACACTTAAGAGCACTCTCAAATACCCCTTAATCTCTTTAACAGAAGTATAATATAAAATGTCCAGATAAATTTTAATAAAAACAAAATTAATTGTTATACACAGTCAGTAAAATTGAAATTTATCTGATGTGAATATTATATCTAAATTTATTTTTATTAAAAATTATTTGATGTGGATAATTTATATTACACTTATATTAGGGAGACTAACATTCAAATACAGAAAAGTACTATTTAGTTACAAAATAAAAGTTGGGATACTTTTGTATTATAAAATAAAAATTGAGATATTTTTGTATTACAAATAATTTTTCAGGTACCAAGTTATTACGAGTTAGATAATTGAGATACTTTTGTATTACAAATAATTTTTTAGGTACCGTATTATTACAAATTATATAATTGGAGGACCGTAAATAAAATTCACTATGTAATAGCATATATTAAAAATAATATATATAATAGTATTGTTAAAGATGCAACTATGTATTATTTTCAAAATATAAAAATTTGTAGAGGGATATTAAAAAAATAATTTTTTAAAAATACTTTTACAAATAAAATTTATACTATATACGGACTCTACCGTCTAAAATTGCTAGATCTACAACTGCTTGCATACAAGCTCCTCTCATAAGCCTACAGTCCCTTGCCACAAGAGAGAACAGTAGAAACTTGTTTACCTATTACAAATACTCCTTCAAAAGTTACAATCTAAAGCAATTTGGACATCAAGAAAAAAAATTTGCCGGTACTAATTTAGAATTTAATGCAGGGATGAATCTAAAATTTATTCATAGCGGAGGTAAATTTTTTTTTTTTAACCTAGGGATGGAAGAAATGTTTTCAAAATTAACTTATAAACGAATTTATTTGGAATTTTAAAGATTAATTAACAATTGATTTTCTTTATAGTTAATTAATATTAAAATTTCAATTAGAATTTATAAAAATGACTTAAAAGATAAGTATTCTAGTTACTAATTGAAATTATTAATTTACAATTAAAAATAAAACTAATACAAATACTAATTTACTATTGCAACTTTACTTCTACGGTTCTACTTTAATTGCGACAAATTTCATAACATCAATTCACCAAATTTTTTTTTCAATTTTATCAAAATTACTCTATTAACTAATTAATTCAATTAATTTCTTTAATTATATTAATTGAAATTCCTCCAAAATTTGTCAAAATTTTTACAAATAATGCTAAGAAATGTACAAATCTATCAAAATTGTTTTCAAAAAAAGCTAAATTATAATAAAAATTTCACTTGTTTTATTATTTAAAACTTGACTTAGCTGTTCTTTTCTTTTTTCTTCTTCTCCTCATTTTTTTTCTTCACCCAATTTCTACTCTTTTGTATTTAAGCTTTCATTTTTTTTTATCATATTTTGAGTTTTGGCCATATTTTAGTGTAAGAAAATGCTCAATTTGATATCTTTTGCTTTGGATTGTCCTGTTAGGATAGGAAACTAGGAATAGAAGTAAGGAAGAAAGTTTATTAAAGCAGTTAAAAATCTATCAAGAATGATTTGTTTTTTCCCATTTCCCATATATAACTTTTTTTTGTATATTAGATATTCATTTTGTAAGGTTCTGCTAAACTTTAGTTTTTTACGTTAATTTTTGTCATATTGTTATATTTTCTATTTGTTCCTCGTTATATTTTGTTAGTTAATATTTAATTTATTAATTATTAATTAATATTGAATAGTTGATATGGGTGGTAATAGAAATTAATTAATTAATTAATTAAAATTTTTAATTGTTATTAATTAAAAATAGATTAATTAAAGACTAAAAGTAATATATTTTTTTTATATTTTTTTTATATTTTTTTACCACATAAAAATATATATAACTAAGTTTGATTTTTTTTTTAAGTGGGCAAGATAAAATCTTTTTTATAAGAATTAAAGAGATATTAAAAAATTTTAAGAGCACTAAAAGAAATATTTTGGGGGCTTGTGGGGACAAATGCTCCCATTGCCCCATAGTGCATCAGTCCCTACTTTAATGTAACATGCATTGTGTTGTATGTAACATATAATAATAAACTCAAACGCAATTAATTTAATGATGACATATAATTAATCAAACTTTATATTGAGTTATACTAAAGTGAAAACACAGTTATAAGTTTACTACATTTATAGAATTACAAACTCCCAAAGACATTGAAAATTTCGACCTCTAAAAAGATGTAAATACTTTAAGACAATCTAATTTTTTTTTAAAATTTCTTTTATTTTGTCATATTTATTCCGGTACAAATAAATTTTTAAATTTGTTTTTGCTATTTTACTTTAATTATTTATTTTAAATATCTAATTTAAATTTTTTAAAAAGGACCTAAACCAATTTATCATAAAAAGTACCATGATCTAACATTTACTATCTACTTTTATATAATTTTTAATTATTTGATTTGTATCATGAATTAAAGAGAGAAAATATTTGTTCAATAATATTAAAAAGAGGGAGATCGCAAAGTGATTCCTGTTCTCGTCTTTGGATACATCTAAAGCCAAAGGCTCTCTCTCCCCCTTCCTCTCCATCTTGTAAATCTCCTTACCTAGAAATTCTTTTGCTTCATTTATTTTAAATAGTGAATTTTACTTTATCAATGTTGTTTTGCATTTAAAGTCGTTCTCTATTATGTTAAATTCTACTTTTGTGGCAGTTTCATCTTTTAGGTTCATGGATTTGTCCGCTTGCATTTTAGGTTTTTGGATGCAGACTCAGCTGTAATGCCATTATACAGTGTGGTTTTCTCTTGTATGTTCAATGGCTTGGAATTGGGTTCTTGGCCTAAGTCCTATGTGTTCATTTTCTATTTTAAATATAGACTTTGAGGCCAATGTTGTTATATGGAAAACGATTCAAAACTTATGCATGTGTTGTGAAGTGAGTGAGTCACTTTTGGGCTTTTTGTTTGTTTATTTTATTTTATTTTTGTTTTTGTTTTCTTTTCTTGGTTTTGTTGATGATAGACATGAAGATGGCAAGGTTCACTGTGTTAGATCTTTCTAAAGCATTTGGAATTTATTAAATCGGAGAAAAGCTGTATCCATAGGAAACTTAACCTCATTAATATGGTTGCGCGAAGCAGTAAGGATGACAGTCTCAAAGACTGATAAGCCCGGTCCTGCTGTTAGTTAATATTTGCTAATATTGCAAATGTAGAAACGTAGAAGTTCCTTATTTCCATTGGGAAGTAATGATGATGTTATCTCACACACTCTAGGTCATCATTAGCATGTCAAGTGATTAAATTCAGATAAAGTGTTTAAATTGAGTCAGTGGAGTAATGAATAGAACATTTGGAAAGTTCTTCCTTCACCTCAATGTTTGTCCCTTGCCACCCTTCTTTCTTCAGGATAAACTGTATAATGCAGACTGTTGGTTGGTTATAGCACTTTATTTAAGTGATTTGTATTATATAGGATATGATTCATGTATTCACAGTTACTTGAGAAAGACTTAACATTTCCATTCTTCCAGGTCATTATCAACTTCTAACTCAAGACAACAGGAGTCTTCGAGTACTCGCAGTATAGATATCAACATTCTGTCAGCTGGTGAAACACAAAACAATCTTTAGTCAGAGAGACAAAACAGCATTTTACAGCTTCTAAGGAACCTCCTTCCAGTTAGGCAAATCCATATGGAGGATGCAGGTTTACAAGGAATGGCTACTGGATTTACTCTTGAGAATCCATGTACATCTACTGCACCTATTGAATCACAATCAGGAGTAACTGATGAAGGTATATTTTTGTCTAATTTGCTTCATGAAATCATGCCCTTAATATCTCAATATCGAGGTGCAGAACCCAATGTTATTTCTCAAGAAAATGCACACACCTCTGAGCAACAAATAGCTTAAGAGTCTTCAGCTCAGGTAATGTGCAACTGCAGTTGCCTTTTTCATTATGACATGTGCCTTATGCCATAACAAATTCTAGATAGCGCTTCTAGGCTATAAAATGATTCAACCAGGTAATGTGCAACTGCAATTGCCTTTTTCATTATGATATGTGTCTTATGCCTCAACTAATTTTGGATAGCACTTCTAGGCTATGAAATAATTCAACCCTGGTAATGAATAACTGCATAACCAATTCTAGTGATCCACCTTTTTTCAGGCAAGGAAAATTATTAATATTTTCTACTGTCTTCATTAAATGCAGATGGAGTAATTTCACATGATAGAAAATTTGAGTAAATGGTGAAGTTGATTAATGATCACAAAGCGCTATGGATAATGCCCATATCTCCAGGTGAATACCAGCTTGAGTTTTTTTTCTTTAAGTATTATGAAGTCATATGTATTTATTTCCAATATCATTAATTTATTTTTATAAACCTAAATGAAAAATATATTCTATAAATAATTGTTATTATAGAGTAAAATAATAAGCTTGACAATTATTTAATGTCAGTAGCTGCTATCACATAATTAATGTCATAAGAATTAAGAACTTTTAGAGTTTAATCATTTTCTCCACAATATATAATATGATTTCTTTTCAAGGAATTTGTACAGTAGAAAATGATATTTGGTTGCTTAATTCTTAACGAAGAGACTCTTGCTCCTGTAAAGCACGGGCGCAGATAAATTATGGAGCTCAAATTGCGTGTTATTTTATATAATATGTATATATTATAACCAAATAGCAAGAATTTACTCAAGCAAGAAAAAGCTAATTACCAAGTTAACCGTTGGGAAAACATTATGACATTAATTCCTCGTCTACATGGATGGATTAGAAAAATTAATTCCAACTTATATAAGTCAGAGGAGTAGAAAATACCCACTGTAAATATTTTAACGATGAGTACCTGCGCAGGATGATTTAGTTTGAAGTTCCACTTGCTAAAAGTTTCCTAATTGAATAATATCATCCATAATATAGATAAATTATACTGATAATGCTCCAATTATTTAACTCATAACAACTCAATATCTAAAGTATTATTTGTAATAAAAAATTTCTTTCTTAAACTTTAATAGAATAATATCATCCATAATATCCATAACTTTGAGCAAACATTCATATGTCAAAAAGTCCAAACTTATTCGGATATATTGAATTTTATGAAAGTCCAAACTTGGACAGTAAAGGAATGTTGTCAATGAGAAAGTAGTAGCTTATGGTGAGAGTCTGCTCCACAAAGTAAAACCAAGCTCGTCGCCAATATGGATTTATGTATAACACTACTCCAATTCCTAGCAATACTATGATGTAAGACACTACAAAACTTACAAAACAAACATCCATATCAATGAAACCGTTTTCTTTTTTTTCATCCATTGAAGTTGTTGATGCCATTGGTGGAGATATTGTATTGTTACAATTAGGTAGTGGCTCTCCACAAAGGAAAGGATTTCCCTCATAGCTACCCTGTTCAAAAGTGGCAAATTGAGCAACCCTCTCAGGTGTCTTTCCTGATAAGTTATTGTGCGCTACACTAAAAACTTCTAGATCGTATAATTGCGTGAGCTGTTGAGGTATTTTCCCATTCAATTTGTTGTAGGATAAATCCAAGCTCTCAATTTGTCTTAGGTTTGAAAATGTTGGTGGGATTGATCCTATCAATTTGTTGTGAGACAAATTTAACATTTGAATGGTGCTAAGATTTCCGATTTCATGTGGAATCTCGCCTGAAAATTTGTTGCAAGAAAGATCAATTCCAGAGAAATAACGGAGGGTACTTGCTTGGAAAATATATGATAGACTTTTTGTTGTCAACTCTATAGGTAGCTCAGGCTCAGGCATTGGAGATCTATAATATATACTAGAGGTTTCATGTTGCTTGTACCATGATGATATATATCTGCTATTAGATCTTAAGCAAGGAAGAATTTTTCCAGAAAGATTGTTATAAGATAGATCAATCAAGCTCAACTTATCCAAATTGCATAGTTCAATCGGAATTTCACCTTCCAAATTATTATGACTCAAGAGAAAATGGGTCAATGAAGTAGTCATGCCAATCCATTTTGGAATTCTTCCAATAAAATTATTATGGCTAAGATCTAACTCAGTCAATGAAGGACAATGATGATATATATCTGTCAATGATCCTTGCAACTTATTTTTAGATAAATGAACTCTAGTTAAAAATGGACTGCAGAAACTAGGTGGTATGTTTCCAGAAATATTGTTCTGAGAGAGCACCAAACTTTCAAGAGAAGACATATTTCCAAAAGATGGAAGGCTACCATTGAATTCATTTCCGGACATGTCAAACCATATCAATCTTGGGAGGTATAACCCAAATTGAGATGGAATAGACCCGCTGAGGCAATTTTCAGAAATATTTAAGATTGACAAATTCATATGTGGACGAATTGGCAATCGAAGAGAGCCTGAAAGAGAATTGTTGGCCAAATAGAGATCCTCTAGATTTGTATTGTTCTGTAACAACCAATGGGGAAATTCTCCCTTCATTTTGATGTGAGAGAGATTAACAAATTGCAGGTTATGTTGGTGATAAAGAAACTTGGGAAATGGCCCATCATTGAAATGGGTAGACAAACTAAGCCTCTCTAATTGAAATCTTGGGGTCAAATTCTGTTCCTCTGTTTCTGCATATAATGCATTATCTGAAGCATACAAGACTTGGAGTTGTGAATGGTTGAAAAATGGAGCGAGTGAGATTGGGATTTGGAAGAAATTGTTCGACAAATCTAGGTATTTGAGGGATATTAAACTTCTCAACGGAGATGAAGAGATATTTCCCACAAAGCGATTGGATGATAAATCTAATAGTTGAAGGGATGACAAATTTGCAAGACATGTTGGCAAATTACCACCCAAATCATTATAGCTGATAGATAGCTCTTTGAGATACTTTAATTGACAAAAACCTGAAAATGTATTCATTTATCAAATTTCTATCGAATTAAAAAAAAATCTAATTAAAAGTTTTTAAGATTGACAAAAGTGTATTAGATTTACCTCGTTCCACTGGTATTGTACCATTGAGTCCACAACTATCGCACGTTAGAGTTTCCAAAGTGGTGATTGTTCCAACAACATGTAAAAAGGCACTGTCTAGAGTACTCCCACCCAAGTTCAAATACTCTAAATTCTTAAAATTAAGCAAACCTATAATATAATAATTTAATAAGAAAGTCATTAATTAATATGAAACTAAATTTTTTCATTAATAAAATATTAACAAAATAATTGAACAAGAATAGAATGAATACTTGACATTAATATTAGAAAAGCCGACAATAGAAATCAAAAACCAAACTCATCATCATATATTAATTTAGGAGGGGACATTATTTTGGAGACATTTTTATATCTTATTTTTTTGCCCTTTATCTAAAATTGGTAAATTTGTATTTTTTATTTTATAAATAAAAAAAACCTACAATAGAATAGAATGAATACTTGGGCATTAATATTAGGAAAGCCTACAATAGAAATCAAAAACCAAATTGATCATCAAAAGAATTTGTATTTTTTTTATTTTATAAAAATAAATGAATAAATAAAAGATGAGATCGAGATTATAAATTTGTAAGTTATTTACCTTTTGATGAAAACATAGTAGCATCAGTCATAAACAAATTCTTAAGTGAAGGCATAATAGCACCAAGGGTTAGAAGGGAGATTTCATCCACAGAAGAAAAATCCAAGTACAAGTCTTCCACTTGGGTCAAATTATTTGAACCTGTTTAAAAGCGACAAACGATTTTCTCATGGAAGTAATTACCCATTTTAGTTTCTT